>PVIW01014381.1:0-23674 GCA_004026585.1 Noctilio leporinus | reverse complement strand
CTGGGCCCTTTGTATATCTTCCTCAGTGAGTTGTCTGTTCAGGTCCTTTGCCCATTTTTTAATTGGGCTGTCTGTCTCCCTGGTGTTGAGTCGCATTAGTTCTTTGTATATTTTGGAGATCAGACCCTTGTCTGAGGTATCATTGGCAATTATGTTTTCCCATACAGTTGGTTCCCTTTGAATTTTGCTGGTATTTTCTGTAGCTGAACAGAAACTTTTCAATTTCATATAGTCCCATTTGTTGATTCGTTCTTTGATTTCCTGATATTTCTTATGTGTAGAATCAGCCAGAATAGTAGGTGAGTGGTAGTGCATCTTTCCCAGGTGTGTGGTCTGTAGGTACGTGATGTTTGGTGACAGAATTTTGATGACCTGATCAAGGAATTGCCTCTTCGCTACACTACGTGTTTACTATGTTTCCCCCTTGAAGCTAATAAGGAGTGAGTGTGGGGATACTTTCAAATTTTCTCCTAGTTAACTTTAGGTTTTAAAAGCTATTAGCTTACCCCAAGATAAAAATAGCTTGCTTTTGAGGTTTCCACTGGAAATGACATTTAACAGTTGCCTTTTGAAATGCTTTCTGTAACAGGTAAGCAAGAGGGTGAAAGTTAGCTCTTGCAAACACTGTCCGCTGACAAGAGGGGGCAGGAGTTACCCCGCTTGGGAGGCCTGGCCGGGCCTGTTCTGCTGTGTGTGGACAGCTGGGCTGTTGGGGGAAGGGATGTGGGGCTGGGGGTGGGTGAGGCCACACTGTCGTCACAGCCTCCGACACGGGCGTCCTCTACTCGACAGAGTGATCATTCTGAGACCCCAAAAGGAATGCGATGACTCCGAACCAACTTAGAGTTTTTGTGGCTATGCCTCTGTGGGCCCCTAGGAACCAGTGTCACAGTTTCTCGTTGGAGAGGAGGGTGGTTTCTCTGTGGTTAGATGGGTTTCTGAGGCTCTGTCTTCCCTTACTTGGTGTTGCAGGTGAGCAAGTGGAGTTGCACACGGGGTGGGGCAGGGAGCTTTGGTAGCCCGTGAAGGGTACTTTGTAAATCAGCTTTGCATATAGTTCTCAGTAATGATTTATATCAAGATTATAAAATCCCCTCTGCACTCATTGAAGTATTGGGTGTTCTGTGGGTCCCTGCTGTGGGAGAACTGTGCCAAGTCTGGGTATGCGTTACCTGTTGCTATGTAACAAGTTACCCCCACAGTTTAAAACAACAGCATTTCCTGTCTCAAGGTTTCCCCGGGTCCGGATGCCAGGTGGCTGAGCTAGGCGTGGGGCCCAGGGTGTCCCCATGGGTGCACTCCCGCTGTTCTCTGGGGCCGCAGGCATCTGAGGCTGGACTGGGAGGGGCCCACCTCCAAGCTCATGGTCATGGTTACAGGGAGGCCTCAGTCCCTCTCTGGCTGCCGTCTTGTGGCCTTAGTCCCTTTCCACATGGACCTTGCTGCCCCGGTGTCTGTAACGGCCATCTCTCCCCCAGAGCGAGTGGTGGTGGGGGGTCAGGTCGGAGAGGAAGGAAGACATAGTTGAGGGGAAAATTGAGACAAGACCCAAACAGTAGGGCTGGCAGACGTGTCTCATTTCTTTGAAACCCAAGGCCGTGGGGCCTGCTGGTGTTTGGGAGGGGACACGTGGACAGCGTGGTTACGGCTGGGGCTGCTCTAAAGGAGCAGAAGCTGCGGGAGAAGCGGGAGGCCTGGGGAGCTGAGTGCTCAGGTGGGACGGTCCCCAGGGCGGTGAGTTTGCCGGTGACTCCAGGGCGCAGTTGACTGGTGCGGCTGCCAGCTGGGGAGGGATTGGCGGGTGGGACCCCTGCCTCCTGTGCCTTTGGTGGCCCAGCCTCCGTTTCTCATCCTCAGGCAGGTCCCAGCGGTGGCCCCGGGCGGAGAGTGTGTGTCATCGATGAGATTGGGAAGATGGAGCTCTTCAGTCAGCCGTTCATCCAGGCCGTTCGGCAGACCCTGTCCGCCCCAGGGACCGTGGTGCTCGGCACAATCCCTGTCCCTAAAGGAAAAGCGCTGGCCCTGGTGGAGGAAGTTCGCAGCAGGCCCGACGTCCGGGTGTTGAGCGTGAGTGCAGAGCTGTCCTGCGGAGGGTCTGGGACTGCCAGCCGCGCTGAAATGCGCTCCGCTCTGGTTCTTTCCTGTTTTCTTACGATAGAGCGTAGCAGTCTTACTTTCCAGGAATTTGTACAATATAAATTATACCCTAGTCCATGGAAAAACGCACCTGCCCATGGGGCAGCCCACCTCCTCCTCCTCTCCCACCAGACACTGGCCCTGCCAGCGTCAGACTCACCTGCGCGCATCTCTCCGGGGGGGATGGTCAGGTTGGGGTGCGGAGGCAAACAGGTGCTGTTGTGTGGATGGGAGAGCTTTCCCATTGGACTGCGCCGCTCTGGGGACAAGAAAGCTGAGACCACTCGGCCTCCCGCTGCTGTGCGAGGCATTGCCCTATGCAGGTGTCCGCGATGGTGGAAACCGCTGTCTGCACTGTGTAGCCAGGAGCCCACGTGGCCCGAGTCCCTCCGTCACACTGGCCATGTGTCAGGCAGCACAGCTGTAGAGCCCAGCGCAGCCAGGGGACGTCCAGGGCTCGCCTGGGAGGTGGGCGGTGTGCAGGGCTTGCTTTGCTCTCCTGGACAGACGCCTTGGGCGTGGGCCGCCTCCCCGCTCTACCTGGTCTCGGGGTCTGCGGGCCCCTGCAGGCGGCGGCCCCTGGTATAGAGCCCGTCCTCGAGAGGAGCGGTTTGTTCCTCCCACAGTGACAGTCCCTGAGCCAGTCGTGAGCGGTGCGGGCGGGACTATTGACACGAAGCCACATGAGCCAGGGCTGTAGCCGAGGTTTTGGTTGTAATTCTAGAATTTCTGTGGAAATAGATGCAAGGACTAGTGAAAGATCAGGAGAGACAAATAGTTTTCAAGTCTGATAGCTTCCGGGCTGGGAGGGAGGGAACTCGCTGGTGTTCAACTCCAGGGCTCAGCTGTCTCTGCAAACTCATCTAAAAGTCCTGCAGGACTGAGGAGTGTTGACTCACACGTCCAGAGAAAAAACATTGTGTCTTGAGAAACCAGCACATCTTCTCCTATGTATAGCACTGGAAATGGTTCTCCAGACAAGGTTATCATTGCTTCAAATGGTGCATGAATAAAGTGATTATCTTGTGCTAATTATGCAGGAGAGAGCGGCTGACACACCCAGTGTTTTGTCTTTCCTGGGCCCGGAGAGTGGGCTTGCGGCCGGCCCCTGGCTCGGACGGCTCCTGCCGGGGTCACACTTCATAGCCAGCCTCACCCTCCTGGCCTTCCAGGCCCTTCTCTAAGAATATCACCTGTCAGAGGATGGGAGGGAGGAAATGGACTCTGAAGCCCTCCCTTGCTTCTTCCCACAGGTCACCAGGGAAAACAGAAACCACCTTTTGGCGGATATTGTGACGTGTGTGCAGAGCAGCAGGAAGTGACTTGGGTCAGCGCGCTCCTGTCCGTTCGGGGGCGGCCTGCTCGGGCCCCGCCTGTGCCTTCGGGTCTCGGAGGCCGTGCAGGCAGCTGTGCACCGAGCCTGTGACAGCTGTTTTTCATAAAGTGTTTAAAAGACCAAATTAGCCCGAATGCTGGCTTGACTCTGCAAGACTAATCATCCATTGTGGCTTATTTATGCGAGGGCTTTCTGTTTATTTCCTCTTGCAGTTGCGCGTATGATTTGGGTAAATGGCGAAATGAGAAAGGTCCCCGGAGCTCCAGATGGGGCTGGCCCCGTGGAAGTTCGGAAGCGTGCGGGGGGAGGGGCAGAGGCTGGGGTCGCTGCCTGGTCGGCCCTCAGTGGTGAATCCCTCCCATCCTGTGCAGCTTGAGTGATAATAGTTTTTAAACTATTATTTCGAAATAAAACCATGTCAGGCTCTCCCCACCCATCTCCTACTGTTTGTTTGCTCATTGCTTAATAAAATAAAAATGACTGGGATAGTTGCACACACACGAGTCTTTGGTGGGAGGGATACAGCCGTAGGGTCGATGGGTGCAACCAAGATCAGGTCAGGGCACCGCAGTACCAAGTTCTTAACCTCTTCTGTGCCTCGTTTCCAGCCCAGAAAACGGGGGAAGTGAGTGTCGTCACATGAGGACTGTGGCGCCCAGTGGGGGGGACCGTCAGCAGCCCTGTGTGTGGTCCCTGGAGACCCAGGGGCTGGGCTGCTGGAGTGGTGGCAGAGAGGGGAGGGGACCGCTGACACCCAAGAATTCAGAGGATAAAACTACCTTTGAGTGGTTGATGTATGGGAGTGATTCACAGTTCTGTGTGTTTAGGGCATTTCTGGTGAAGATCTACGAAGTTCAGGATTTTATTGGCAACTAGCGTTAGCTACAAAACTGGCAGGTTGGCATGAATGCTAGGTGTGCACGTCTGTAACCTTGGACCCACTCAGGGTGCATGGGACCAGGGGTTCCGGGCGCTGTGAACAGTGCTGGACACGTTCAAGTCGAAGCTGAGGACACAGCCTGCAGTCAGTGACGGCTCTTCAATGTCAGGACCTCCCCAGGCAAGTGCTCTTGACGCTTGTTCTGCACCTGCCCAGCATTGGAGGGACCACAGCCAAAAGGCCTGATAGATTAGGGACAAATCCCATCAAAGGGATCCGTGTCCAGTCTGAGGAAGCAGGTGCCATTGATCCCCTGTCTCTGCCCCACTGAGTTCAGGGAGAACAAGTTCATGAGGTCTGATAGGCTAAGGTGTGATTTCAGCCATACTCATAGGACAGGGGACAAGTGTGGGCAAGCTTTAATGTGTGGGCTGTCACTAGGAGACTTAGAAACCCCACCGTACAGTAAACATTCCCATCCAACTCCCCCAGCCCAGAGGGAGCCCCACTCTACCGCCCGGAGAGCTGAGAAGAAGGATGGATCTGGGAAATGCCATCTGTGCGTCGGGACACGGGACGTGCCCAGGCCTGGTCAGGCAGGCCTGCCCCTGGCTCTGTCCGAGGGCAGGCACCCTGGATTTGTGGGGGCTCATCCATTTGAGGCAGGAGGGATGGTCTCCCGCTGCTGCTAGTCCTGAGCTCAGTACTTAGGTCACAACTGTCTAGCAGACTCTGAGTCTGTCTTAAACTAGAAGGAAAGCAATGACACTTATTCAAAGGAGGGAAAATACCTAGTTTGAGGACAGGTGGAATTGAAGCTAGATGTGCTCCTGGAGGGAAGGATGTCACAGTCCCTCAGGAGCAGCAGTGGGCAGGGACACAGGATGGCCCTGACGTTTGTGTGGGGCATGGAACGTTGACCACTTTCTCTTCAGGGGGGTCTCAGGCACCGACTTGAGCCCAAGACTGTGGCTCCGAAGCCCAGGACTTCCCATCTTTTTCAGTGCGTCCTTGTCCCCAGATCCCAGGGGACCCAAGCTGTGACAAATGAGCTGCCCTGGATCAAAAGAGCACTCAGTATTGTCTGCGAAAGGCCCTTCAAGAATTACTGAATTTCTTTGTCAACAGACCGACGGGAAGCATGTAGGAAGATGTCAGGTGCCATCATCTATTTTAAGAAATGAAATATAATGAAAGAGAACGTTACGGTCTGAGTGTGTCCCCTCCACAGTCGCATGCTGGAGTCCAACCTTCCATGCAATGATGTTTCAAGGTGGGCCTGTGGGAGTTGATTAGGACTAATGCTGTTACAACAGACCCCACAGGCTCTCTCGCCCCTTCCGCCCCAGGGCGGTAGTGAAAAGATGGACGTGTAAGAACTAGGAAGTGGCCTTGCTGGGCATGGATGGCTGGCCGCTTGATCTTGGGCTCCCAGTCTCCAGAACTGTGAGCGGCGTTTGCTGTTTAAGCCACCCAGTCAGTGGTACCCAACGAGCTGAATCACAAATAACCACCTCAGGGCCCAGCATGCACAGCAGGGAGCATTCTGCTGAGGAGTAAAGAAGGAAGAGGTGACAGTGGGGCGCCTGGAAGAGACACCCAGGCAGAAAGGACACCACGTGCAGTCCATGCGCTCCTGAGCACAAGTCACACAAGCCAGGAGCAGAGCTGGAGAGGCTGAGCAGTGCGTCAACATCGGTGTCACCAGCCGGGTGGAGATGCCCCCTGGAGGAAGGGTGGGTGTGGGGTAGATGGAGGAGGGGACTCCCCTGTCATACCTGAGCTTGACATGCCCACTGTTCAATTCTTAACAGACTGCTGGGTGGGAGGCCGGCCTTCAAGGAAAGCTCCACTTTGAAAATCCCAGATTCACATGGTTGGATGAGACAAAGCAGAACTGATTTGGAGAGTTTCCTAAATCCTTCTTCTCCCTGGATTGGACCGCCAGCCACTTAACACACAATCTTATAACAACTCTTTTCTTTTTACCTCTGAATAAGAGAGCACCTTAAGGAGAGGGACAGGGCCTTTAAATTCATTTCTTCCTGGCCGACCGACCGGAGTGGGATGATGGCAGTCCGGAGAAGTGGAAGGGACCTTGCCCCTTCTTTCTCTTCCTGTCTGTCTCCCTGTTCACAGCCCGTGTCTGGGAAGGTGCCGTGCATGCTGGTGGCAGATGCTTATGTCCCTGAGGTGCAGGCACTTGGGACTGAAGGGGACAGTGGAGGGGCTGGAACAGGGAGGGCTAAGTAAACAGGGACCGCATTGCACATTTTATGGGCAGAGAAGTTGGAGCATCAAGTGATTTTAACAGAATACGTGCCAGACACAGAGAGTTTCAACACACGGTGCAAGACCTAGAATCAATAGTGTTGGAAAGCCACATGATTTATATAAAATCAAGCCCCGCAGGCTTTTTCTTATCTTTAGAGGAGAGAATTTTGTTCGGTGGCCAAATGCAGGAAATAACTTTTTAGTGGGATGCTGGCAGAACATTTGAATAGCTCCCGCAAGAAACGTTACCCTAGAATCTCTTTCAAATGGGGCTACGACACAATGTTTTGCAAGGGCTGCTCTCTAATAAGCCAATGGCTGGCTGAAGACCAGATGAACAAGTTTGTGAGTTGTAAATATGAAAGTTGCCCATGATCTTTAAAAAGTGACTACAGCCCTGGCTGGTGGCACAGTGGATAAGGCGCCAGCCTGCGAACCCAAAGGTCGCTGGTTCGATTCCCAGCCAGGGCGCATAACCAGGTTGTAAGCCAGGTCTCCAGCCAGGTCAGTAGCTGGAGGCAGGCGAAAGGCAACCATATATTGATGTTTCTCTCCTTCTCTGCCTCTCTCCCTTCCCCTCTCTCTAAAAATAATAAGTAAAATCTTTAAAAAAAAAAGTGACTGCACCCCACAGGTGGGAAAGCTGAGCAGAGGAAGGAGATCAGGCTTCTGGGGGGCTTAACACCCCCCTTTTCACCCCCTCTTCTAGAGTTCATTTTCTGTTTCTCACTTTGGGGTCCCCAAGGAGTGGTCCGTCATTTGTCTCTAAGTTGGAGACCACTGCATGGGAGGCCGCACATGGCCCAGGGCTGCCATTGGTCCCCAGGATTTGGCAGTAAAGTGGCCCAAGAGGACGTCAGGAGCTTCCACCCAGGGTGGTTTGGTCAACTGGGAGAAGTACGTGAAGTTGTCAGCTTCCACCAGACACCGGCCAGCATGCAAGTTGGAAATAACCACCTTGTGTCTCTGGGGATTCTGACTGAGAATAATGCACTATGTCTCAACTATAGAGCCCAAAGATTGTTATTCATTGCTAAGTCTTTTTCACACACACACACACACACACACACACACACACACACACAATATTACCATCTACTTCCAAGGAGTAAGGAATTCTCTGTATATATTACCCTCTCTTCTCCTTGGACTTCCAAATCCTAGAGCCCTTAGGAAATTTTTATGACTGTTGCCAGGTTATTTCTAACTAAGGTCTCTTCAGAGGGATGGCTCACTGGGTTAGTGATGACTTCCTCATGGACTGTGTCCCGGGGCCCCTTCCCCTGCCTCCTGTCAGCAGGACGCAGCTCTACCCATTGGGAAAATTTAAATGGGATAAGGTAAGTCTCAGAATTTGCCCGAGTGTCATTCTCATAGAAAAGGATCCAGTTTTTAGAAATAACAGCGATGGCAGAACCCAAAGAACTGGACACAGCAGTAACTATAAAGCTTTTAATTCCAAAAACGAAGGTGTGTGCAGGGGTCTGCAACCCAGGAGGGACCACATGGCCTGGGTAGCAAGCATATGTCCTGTATGTGGGGGAAGCCGCTCCGACCCCAGGGGGCACCATGTCCCTCCAAGCTGGCATCTGGCCCTGCCTGGACCAGACGTCACACTCACACTGCTGGGCGTTGCTGGGCGCTGTCACAAGTGCTATGGACGTGACCGCGTGCGCTGTCATCGGTGTCTACGCACCTGACATCGGCGTAAATGTTACGAAGCAAGAGATTGTCTTGATGTGTGGATGTAACCTTAGTGCCCTTGGCCCACGGTCGGCATGATTCACACAGCTGCTCCTGGCTTTTTCATGGTGACAGGAGTGTATAAAAGGCCAGGTCTGTAACATGCAGGGGTCTGGTTTCCATCGGGGCGGAGTTATGTGTGTGCTCTATCTAGTTGTTGTAGATGCTGCATCATTTTTGTGGGAATCTTCGAATTGTGGGAAGTGTCTTGTGCCCCCTCCTTCCCAGCTCTGGAGAAGCAGGTGGAGGAAGCCGACCATCAAGATCTCTTTTTTTTCCCATCATGGGAGATATTTTTCAAGAACCTGAGAAAGTTATTCAGCTTTTTACAACAGCTCTCATTGGTCCACAGAGAAAGCCTCACGCGGATGACGACATTTGCTCTTTCCAGTTTGCGGGGAGCAGAAAGGAGAGGAAGGGGAACCTGTGGGGACTGGGTTTCTCCCGACGGAGGGGCGCTTCCCAGCCCTACTGCTCATCCGAGGTACTCTGCTGGGACGCCGTGTCGTCCAGGCCCATGTCCTCCTGGCTGGCTCGCCTGCAGACCACCCCGAGGCCCGAGACCGCGGCCTCACCCAGGCGGTGGCCGCGAAGCTGCCCTTGCTCAGCCTCTGTGGGCTCGCTGGGCTCGGAGAAGTGCTTCCAAAGAGAAAAGAGAGGCAGGTCACTCACACAGGCACGGCCACTGCGGACTACCACCCATTGCTGCACTTTCTGACCCACTCACCCTGGTGCTGCGGAAACGGGAACTCGGACTCTGAAGTCGGGCCACAGGACAGAGGGCCCAGGGCAGCCTTGGAGGACAGACTAGGGTGTGGGGACCTTTTCTCAGGTAATCTGAACATGCTTGGGTAAAAGGTCATTTCTGTGCCTGGATTGTCCAGGGTTTGGTCAAAGTCCTTTCACTAGATACTCAGTCCCTCTCACAAATGCTACGTCTGGCAGGTTGGGCCCCAGTCAGTAACCCAGGGGCCTCTTTGTTCTGAATTCACCTGGTGCCAAGTACTCGGTCCTCATTGGAGAGGGGGGAAGAGAATTTGCCGGAATTCCAGAACTGTACCCACAGATTATGTCTTGAACCCGGACCAGGGGAGGGAAAAAGGTGTGATACTCTGTGCATTTTTATTGAGGAAACGAGAAAAAGGGATGTTTGTTTATACATTTGGTGATAGAACTAAATTTAGTTATAATCTGAAGGAACTAGTTTCCTTGCCTGTGGCCGGTGTGACCCCAGGAAGCCCACCAGCCCCACTTTGAAAGGAGGCCCAGCCTGGTGTAGCCAGGGTACCAGGTGCCATTGCTGACACTGAGGGAGGCATCTGCCTGGAGGGGGCAGGGAGGGGTGGGCGGAGCCCCCTCACCCACCCCCATTAACTGCACTGGGAACCCCAAATCTGCAGCTTGGAAGTGACATCTGCAGACAGGAATTGGTGATGCTGGGACTGCAGGGCTGAGGGTGTCCCGGCCTGTCCCTCTGGCAGAGTGGCGTGAAGAGAGAATGGCCAATGTGTCTCCCACTGTGGGGACGAGTGAGAACACCCCGCATATCCTGGGCTAGGTGGGGACTCCGGTGAGCTCTGCTGAGCTCCCACCGTCCGTGCCCTGCCTGAGTGCAACTGTCTGCAGGACCCGGCAGCCTCGGAGCGCGGTCAGACGGCCCCCTGGCTCATCCCCTGCCGTCTGTCGCTGTGGAGAGGGTGGCGGGGTTGTCCGGCCAGGACGCCCCCCCTGCCGGGCCCTTACCCGCGCGGCCTGGCTGGCAGCCCTGGCCGAGGGCCCCATCACGATGTTGACGCTGCTGGAGGACTGGGTGTCGCTGGTGTTGCTCCCCTCGGCGGCCGAGAGCCCGGAGATGACGAGGGCGCTGGAGAAGCTCCTCTTGCCGAATAGGAAGCTGAGGGTGGAGCTGGTGGAGGAGCCCAGGCTGGACCTGATCAGCGCCTCCGCCCGCTCGCGGACGCTCAGGTGGCCCGTGGCGGTGGCCGCCGGTGGCTGAGACTGCAGGGACGCGGCCGAGGTGCGTAAGGAGAGCCGGCTGCCCGAGAGCCTGGGCGCCAGCCCGTGGGCCGACGTGGACGTCTGCAGGAAGGCCTGGTGGCTTTCCAGGATCGGGCCGGACGAGCTCAAGGCGGGCGGCCTCTGGCTTAGCGCCCCGTGGGCCTGGACGGACTGGCTCCTGCCCTTCCTCCGGCCTTTAAAGGAAAGCGGACCAGGTTGTCAGCGCAGGTGGTCACCGGTCAGTGTGCCTGCAGGGAGGTGGGCCGCCTGCTCTGCCCGGGGAACCCTGGTGGGCTCACTGCCTCCTAGGCCGGGCCTGAGAGCTGGAAGCCCCACTGAGGTCTCCACCGAGGGCGCGAGAGGGACAGGGCTGACCCCTGGGTGTGGTGGGCATCATGGTGATGGCTGCCCAGGACTTTCCTGACTCTGACGTTCACATGGCACATTCCTGTGAGCCCTGGTCCCAGACACGCCAGGACGCTGCCAGGAGGGTGACCCACCCGCATTGGCCTAATCTGTTTTGTTCCTGCTTAGGAACCTGGGTCCCTAGCCTTCTGCTGTAAGTGACAACAAAAGGAAAAACAGGTGAGTTCTGTTTCGTTGCCTTAAAAATAAAAAAAAGGGAAGTAAAGGGTTGACCCACAGGCTTGGCCTTTGTTTTCTAGAAAAGTTTTCCATCAAGATCCAGGTCTATTAAGAGGAGGCCCTCCCATGGGCCCCTGTGTGGGCGGTGCTGCTGGCCAGCCGGCCTCCTCTTCCCTGGCTGCTGTCCCTCCCCTTGGGCTCCCTTGGGCCCCGGGACTGCAACACTGGGCCAGACAAGGCCATCTCGATGAAGGAGACGGGTAGCACCTGGTCCCACCTGCGTCTCTGGATGGACGCCTTGAAGTGCGTGTTTGTGTGGGACTTTCCCAGGTAGCTCTACCAACTAATCAGCAGTAAAGCGGAAACTCGGGCTCCCTCCAACGCTGGATTGTTTTACTTCATCAATAATCACCAGCCTGGCTGGTAGCACAGTGGATAAGGCGCCGGCCTGAGAACCCAAAGGTCACAGGTTCGATTCCCCAGCCAGGGCACATAACCAGGTTGCAAACCAGGTCTCCAGCCAGGTCTGTAGTTGGAGGCAGGTGAAAAGCAACCATACATTGATGTCTCTCTCTCTCTCTGCCTCTCTCCCTTCCCCTCTTTCTAAAAATAATGAAATAAAATCTTTAAAATAAAATAAAATACTTCTCTGTGTCCACAGAATACCTGGAAAAGAGACACATCTTGAGAAAGAGCTTCTCAGGGAAACAAATGTTACCTGGAGATGCCAGGGTCCCCCCTTTCTGTTCTGCCCATGCCCTGTTCTGCCCACATCACCTTCCTGATGAAGGGTCCTTCCCCTCACATTGACCTTTCTGCCCTGTGACCACGGTGAGGTTGCTTCCAGAGACAGTGCTGCCACCTGGCTCTCTCCTGCCCAGCTGCTGGGAAAACGGGGTACCTCCCCCATGGTACCGCTCAGCTCCACAGACCTGGTGTCACCCTCCCTGGGGTGACGGTGAGCTGTCCCCCTGGCATGGGGACCTCCCCCAGGGCCAGGCCCCTCTGAATGGTCAGTTGTATCAGTCACTCTTGTAGAGGAAAAAAAGAGGGAGAAAAGGGACCCTGATGAATGAGAATTGAGAACAGAGATGGCGATGTTAGTTTATTCAGTTAGGCAAGGCCAAACATCTGCTTGCGATTTATACCGTAAGGCTGATTGCTGCCCAGAAATGCTTGACAGTCACCCGCAAGCCAGTGCTGCTGACGCTGGAGAGCAGAGGACCACCCGGACTTGGCAGGGAGCAATCGTCCCGGTGGATTCCAGAGAGAAGGGGACAAAGGCCCCTTTGTGTGACGCAGGGGAGGGCCACTTCCCTGCCAGTCTCTTCGCTACAGATTTTCTTGTTATTTTTTGTTGTCGCTTGATTTTTAAAACAATGTTAATTTTGCAAATGCAACAAGGAGCAAACCATGTTAAGTGCATCTGCGCTACTGAGGATCACTGTTTTAGGGTTTACCTTTGCCAACTACTTCGCTACCAGAGGGTGAGGGATTCTAGGGAAACCTCCCTGGAACCTGGTTGCGGCGCCGCCAATGACCCTCCTTGGTTTGCTATCCTGGCACGGCTGTCCTGTCTTTGATCAAAATCCAAATGGCTGCTGCAGACCCCCACCAAGAGGACAGCAGATGCCTCCTCTCCCTGCTGGGACCCCCGTCAGGCAGGCATGGATTCCACTCAGTAAGCAGGTTTCAGGCTGCCCCACCTGGGCAGCCCGTGCCAAGGGGACAGATGCTGTTTTCCCCATACAAAGGCTGCAGGTTCGGGCCACAGTGTGTTCGAGCTCACAGGCCCCGGGCACACCAGCCGGGCGTGAGGTGCTGGGGACTCAGGTGGGACCCTAGTCCTCTGAGAGAGTCTGGATTGGACCTCAGAGCCTGGGCGGGTCCCCTCAGACTGCAGGTGGGCCCAGTCAGGACAGCTGGGGCCCAGGTGCTGTTGCTAGGCATGTCTCATTACCTTGGAAACCACGGAAAGCCAGGATGCCCTTGCGAGGGATAGTTTTAAGAAGCAATAGTGAAAACTGAACAGCTGGTCTGGACTCTGGAAGGCCCAGCTCCGCCATCTGCAGCTGCCCGAGATGAACAGGCCAAGTGTGGGGACGTTCACTACCTCAGTGTCCAGAGTGGGAGGAAAGAACTTCTGTTTGCTGTCTTACTTGTCTGGAAGAGATGAGGCCTCTCACTACGTCAGGGCTGCTCTAGCCTCCGTCAGAAGGAGAAGCACCTGATGCCCAGGCACCTGTCCGCACGGAACCGACCTTGCAGGTTCCCATCTGGAAAGTCACCTGGCTGGTTTGGAAATGTACGGTTCTCATGGGTGACAGCTGTTAACTAACAACGAGACCCCCGCTCCCCACTTTCACCCTCCACGCCCCTGGGCCTAAGAGCTGGCCACGCACCATGTGGCTATCCTACCAACCCCTCTCTCTCTTCTTATTTTCCTTCCTATCCATCGATCTCATGGTCTGTATTATGTATCTGTCTAATTATCTATCTAATTATCTATTTATCATCTACCTATGTGCCATTCTATCAAGTGTCCCATCTTCCTACCTATCACCTACCATCCACCTAGCTACCGTGTTGCCCGTGTTTATACAAATTCTTACTATTTTGGTTAAGCAGCCCCCAGCCTGGCTCTGGGCGCTGGGGTTGCTCCTGCTGGTTCCTGGGTGCGGAGCTGGCAGGCGGGGCTGTGGCAGGAGGCACCTAAAGGAGGCTCCCAGGCAGTGAGGAAGCTCTGGGGCCAGAAGATGAAGTGGTGAGCAGGCCTTGAACGGCCAAGCCAGGCGCGGAGTGCTGGCGGGAACCGAGCAGGGCACCTGTCTCTCCCACGTCCACCTGGCTCACCCTGTGTGAGCCCCCAGGACCCCCTCACTAGCCCAGCCCGGCTCCCCTCCCACAGGGACGTGGGGCTTTGGAGCCTCATCCTTCTGGTCGAGCTGACCTCGGCAGCCTTAGTTCCTACGTGAGTCTAAACTTGGATCTCGGCCCCAGCTTGGACCTAGTCATCTGCCCAGTCCCTCTTCCTGTCTTTTCTGATCTGAAATGTCAGTTGTGAACAGAGGAAGGTGAGAACTAGGAAGAAGCAGGAAAGGGGAGGTGCTGGGGGCTAATCTGCACCACTGTAGGCATGGAGGGCGGCGGGGACAAAAACACCATCGTGGATCCAGAGCTAAAACACGGCTGGAGGCAGAGGCCCACGAGGCAATGGGCACTGAATGAGTGAGGGGTGAGAAAGAAGGAGTGACTGCTGGACAGCTGGACAGACAGATAGTTGGCTGGCTGAGGTCATGGACAGCCAGATGGAGAAGGGATAAGAGCTGCAACTGATAGTTTTTTTTTTTTTTTTTTCTGAGCAAAACCTACAAGATCCAGTGCATTTGGGGGCATCCTTCATCCCAACGCTGATTCTTCTGGCAGGAAGGGGCCCTCAGAGGTCACGCCACCAGGGCGTGACATGAGCCCTGGTGGGCCGCTGGGACCACTGGAAGGAACCTTTAACAGCCATGTGAGGCCCCGGTGCACCCACCTGTGCTCCGTGTCCCTTCCTGGGGTGACCAGTGGTGGGCCCCCTCTTTTCTGGGCTGCTCCGTGCTGCTCTCCTGGCTGTCTCCACTCGGGGCGCTGCCGCCACCTGCGGACGGGGCGCCCCCTCCGTCTGCGTCTTCGATGTTGCCGCCACCGTGCTGGCCGGCATGGCAGTCCTTCCGCACTCTGTGATGGAGAAAGGCTGTCAGGGCCTCACCTGGACATGCCCCATAGCCTTGGTGCCCACCCCCATACACGTCTAAACCAGGATGAGCCCTGCTGCAGGTGGGCTGCACACCTGGGGTGAAGGGGAGAGAGGGGCCTCTGGTCCCCAAATTTCAGATGGTCCCCAAGTTTCAGATGGAAGCTCTGCACCAGGATGAATAAAGCTCCAGTCTCAGCCTTCTGGAAGAACCCTCAGTTCTGACCGGGGCCTAAGGGAATTCATCCCGACTAAGCAGGGGCTCGGTCACAGCCAGGGAAGGAGACTAGTGGTGGAACGGGAGAGCCGCCCGGTTCCCTGCGACGGGTGTACAACACTGGATCCCACAGACCCAGAACCTTTGAAGCACAGCCTGTGGGCCTGGAGGTCAAACAAGGCCTGAGCTTCCCACTGAGTGGGTCCCCGACATTGCTCGCTGAGGGGAGTGACCTCTTAGACCACCGGTGGGACAGCAGTGGGGTCGCATGAGAATGCAGCCATGGCCGGGGACATTCCGACCCGAAGCCCAGCCAGCACGCTCCCCGCCGCCGCCCTGCCCCGCACCCGGGCAGAGCCCTACCTTAACCACTTGGTTCGGAACCACGCCCGCACGCGGTCCATCGTGACAGGGCCACACCAGATGCTCTTCAGCTGCCGGTGGGTCCCTAGGTAGGATGTGGTTAGTGGGGACACGTACATGGGGTACCCCAGGGGCTGGTCACAGGAGGAATTAATCAGGTTTCGGAGGACCTGCTTGTTGTTCTGGATGCTGCCCCGCTCGGGGTTGCGGTTCCGGAGGAAAATGAGTTCCTGCTGCTGCCCGGCCCACAGGCCTCGGACGCACTCCTTGTTGACCTATGGGTGGGGAGGGAAGCCGGGGAGAAGCGGACAGTGTGTGGGCTGCGTCCCGGTGGGCTCAGCCTACAGCACGTGGGGGGCAGGGCTGGGTGAGAATGACCCTAACAGCAACGCTTGGGCCCAGAGCTCTTTCGTAGTCGAGAGGAATGGCAGGCCCACCAGGGGTGTGGCGGCATCTTTGTGGGGAAACGTGGAACAAAGAGGACGGAAGCTTTTATTCCAGTCCAGTGGTTTGAAGCTCTATAAAGAGAAGAGTCACTGGGTCCTGGCCAGGTGGCTCGGTGGGTTGGAGCATTGTCCCCACACACCCAGAGACTGAGGTTTGATTCCTGGTCAGGGCACATGCGTAGGTTTTGGGTTTGATCCCTGATCGCGGTGTGTATGAGTGGAAACCGATCAATGTTTCTCTCTCACATTGATTTCTCTCTCTCTCTCTCTCTCTCTCTCTCTCTCTAAAAAGAACCCAAAAAATCAATATACATATTCTTGGGTGAGGATTAAAAAAAAAAAAAAGAATCATTGGGAAGAAAGGTCTCTGGTCCAGAAATAGGTTATTAGAGAAAGGTCTGACATTTTAGAGAATTAGAAAGTCTTTGAAAAGAAGCGGGTTGTGGCTTCCACCTAGATGTGCATCTACCGGGATCTCTTGCCAAAGCCTGTGCACTGGTTCTGCAGGCGGGAAGTGGCCCTGGCCTGGGGATGCAGCCCAGTGCCCTCTGAGACCGTGTCCCAGGACAGATGACACTGGCCGAGATGCAAATGGGGGCGCCAACCACCGCTCTTCTACTTCCTGCACCCCCGCACCCTCCGCCCGGACGGGAGACTCCTGGCGGCCACTGTACCTTGATCACCTTGAAGCTCAAGAAGCTCTTGTGCAGCATGAGGACCTTGTACTCATCAGCGCCCTCGTCCACCACGTGCCGCAGGGTAAGCAGCTCCTCCCTGTTAGACAGCACAGCCCCCCGCCAGGCCGGGTCGCCCTCGTGGCAGATGACCACCTTCTTCTCAAAGGACTGGATGGCCTCAAAGAGGACCCCGGGGTCTTCATACTCGTCGGGGCACGTGAACTGGTCCTGGGGAAGGAAGTGAGGCCCAGAGAGGTGAGGCCAGAAGGAGGGGACGGGGGGTGACGTGGCCCAGGACCTGCCAGGCTGAATTCTAGTCCTGCCTACCCCTCCCCCGCTCTTTCTCTGACTCCTGAGCTCCTGTCCTTGTCCCACCGCTGGACAGCGCCCAGGGAAGGAGGCCCCTGGCCTAAGTTCTCAGGACTTTTCAATACAGTTTGGGCACTTCTGATTTGTCATTTTCTCTGGCCAATCCCCTTCCTCCATCCTGGTGGAATAGGACCACCTCCTAACAGCTCTGGAGGGCAAATGCTGCCAGCCGATGTCAACGCCATCCGATGGCCTCTGCCTGGTCACCTAAGTAATGAAGCCGCTCCTGCATGTCACACCAAGGAAGGGGACTGTGGCTTCCAAAGCTGATGTTCTTTCCTAGTGTGTCAAGCAGATACTTTTCCAAACTGGAAGTTTACCTGGTGAAGCTTCAGGGACATCCTGATGGCCGGAGCGACGACTTTGTGTAGCAGGTCCACGTCAGCAAACACCCACTCGTCACGTGCTGGGACACGAAAGTCACCTTTGAAGAGGGCATGGAGGCCATGCAGGAAGGAGTCCAGGCTGTAAGACAAAGTCCTGATTGCTGTTCATTCACGCTGAGCGAGGGCCCAGCCTCCTGTGTGTCACATCACCAATGGCACCTTCAGGCTGATGTGGCAGGAACAGAAAAGTGGCCAGAACCCACCCAGTGCCTGGCCAGAGCCCACTTGGGACCCTCATGACAACTGGTGGAACGGTCATCATCAGTCACTTTAGGAACCACTGACACACTAGGCCTTACAATGTGACAGCGCAGGTCCTGGTCAGGACTGGCAGATGGGGGCGGTCATGGCAGCAGCCCCGTTCAGAGTGCCTCACCGGAAAAGCACAAGAGCCAACCAACCCATGGCGGCTGCTGGGCTGGCTACACCTCCGGGGAAGAGTTGCTTTGGAAACCTGTCAGGGGAGTGATCGGCTCAGAGGTCATGTTAGAATGAACGAATCTCTTTAAAGGCTTCTCTTGACTCAGGCAGGAAATACTCTACAAGAGCGTAGTTCTTGAACACTCCCCACCTCCCCATCCTGAGGTCGGAGGCGAAAAACTTCCCAGCGTTTAGTCAGTGTGTGGGCTCAGCATGCACACACTGGATTGACGGTGCACTCTTCACCCGGGAGACCCCCCACTGGCTCCGAAACCCAGCCAGGCCCTGCTTTGCACCCCAGCGAGCTCCCCGCTGGTAAAGGGCCCGCAGAAAGGGAGCATCAGTGCCTCTGAAGGAGCCCTGAGGTCTTGGGAGTCGGGTCCCACCCAGAGGCAGCATAGAGCCTGGCCCAGCAGAACTGGGGGGATCAGAGCCAGAAGCCCCAAATCAAAGTTCAGTCTTGGCCCTGATAGTTGTGGTTCACATTTGGGTGCGTCTCTCATCCTCATTATCACCTATTGCTTTCTGTGTTCATCGTTAGGATCAAGCATGCCCCGGGGTGTGTGGTGGCTGGGTGACCAGCTTGCCAAGAATCCTTTAAAGAAGGGACTGAGGCCCTGGCTGGTGGCACAGTGGATAAGGTGCCAGCCTGCGAACCCAAAGGTCGCTGGTTTGATTCCCCGCCAGGGCACATAACCAGGTTGGAAGCCAGGTCTCCAGCCAGGTCCATAGCTGGAGGCAGGTGAAAGGCAACCCTACATTAATGTCTCTCTCCTCTCTGCCTCTCTCCTTTCCCCTCTCTTTAAAAATAATAAGTAAAATCTTAAAAAAATAATAAAGAAAAAAAAATAAAGAAAGAAGGGACTGAGTACACAAGGATGGTTGAGAACGAGGGATACATGTCAGTGGGGGAGGGGGACATGCACACCACAGTGTCCAGCATTCACCTGTCCCCTGGGACCCAGGCTTGAGTCCTAAAAGACGCCCAAGATGTGTCCTAGAGGCTGGGACATTGAGCGAAGTTGACAGCTCCTGTAGGGAAGGGCACTGGGCCACCAGGGAGGACAAGGTGCCACCAGCTCAGGTCTCAGCCACACCGCCCAGCACAAGGTGCATCAACAGAAGAAGCTGAAGGAGGTGAGGAGGAAATGGTGGGTGCCAGAGAGCATCTGGGATTCGTGGAGACCCAGGGTGAAATTCAGAGTAGACTCTGGAGTCAGGGCATGACCCTGCCATGGGAAACATCACCGAGTCACCTTTCTGTGCTTTGGTTTTCCAGCTGTGGAAAGGGGCCGGTCACAGTACCTACCTCGTCTTCCCTTGTGCCTTGAGAGGGTGAAATGGGTCAACTTGCGTAAGGAACTTAGCACTGTGCCCAGTACCATGACCCTGAACTGCTGGGTCCAGGCCATGTGGGAACGAAGGATATTGATATTGCAGACTCTCATAATCATTGGAAAAAACGATTGCTTAGTTCCCATGCGGCCTGTGGCTAAAGGCGCCGGAGATATTGTTTCAAATAAATCCCCAGTAAATTATGAACTAATTTCCAGGCGTGACATAAAAAGGCAAAGGTTTGATGAAGAACTTCTTCAAACCACATCTGACCTCACGGTCCTTTACCACCTATGAATCCTCTGTCTTTGCGCCATCCTGCCTGGGGGGGACCAGTGTCAGGGGGCCTCAGCAGGATCAACCACCTTGCAGTTTGTTCCAGATCAAAAATGGATTTTCAGCCCTGGCTGGTGTGGCTTGGTGGATCGAGTGCGCCAGCCTGTGAACCAAAGGGTCGCCGGTTCAATTCCCTGTCAGGGCACATGCCTGAATTGCAGGCCAGGTCCCCAGTTGGGGGTGCTCGAGAGGTAACCACATACTGATGTTTCTCTCCCTCTCTTTCTCCTCCTCTTTCCCTCTCTCTAAAAATAAATAAATAAAATCTTTTAAGAAAATGGATTTCCAAACTCAATCCCCAGAGATCTTAAGTTGGAAGGGGGTCCAGGTCTCTATTTTGAGGTGCA
This sequence comes from Noctilio leporinus, assembly GCA_004026585.1. Lineage (NCBI taxonomy): Eukaryota > Metazoa > Chordata > Mammalia > Chiroptera > Noctilionidae > Noctilio > Noctilio leporinus. Next base: position 4,090 of record PVIW01014381.1, on the reverse strand, counting down.
ATGAAGCTCGAGACTTGTGGGACTGGGATGTCCCCTAAAGATGAGCAGACATTTCAGGGAAGCCAAAGAGCTGGGGTTGGGGACAGGAACCTGGGCCCCTGGCCAGGGAACAAGGTTGGAAGGTTTTCCTTCAATGCTACAAATTAAGGTCCCAGAAATTCCGCTCCTTTTTCTAGCTCATAAATTTTTTGTATGTTTTATTATTTTTTCTTTTTTATAATTTATTGTATTTCAGTTGTCCCCAATTTTTTCCCCCTTTGCATCCCCTCCACGCAGCCCATCCTGCCCTTCCTTTTTTTCTTTTTTGTATATTTTAAACTTGCATATTTTCTTCTGCTTCAGGATTCTGATTTTAGCTTGATGGCATCGGAATCTCCTAGGTGAGGGTCTCACATCATGTTTACTTGGTCTACTTCCTTTCTAGATGCTGATTCCTGAGCTTCCAACCCCGCCTAGCAAGCAGACCTCTATCTTGTATCTAAGATGAACCAGGGCGAAGTCTGACCCTGGTTGGGGGCCTATCTCCAGTGGAAGATTGGGAAGAATAGCTGAGACTGTGTGCTGGGTTTGGAAGAGGACTATTGTTCTCTGTCCCCCAAGGGTGCGGGTGGGTAATGTGGCCTCAGGCCATGACAGTGACCTTCTGCCACAGGTCACAGAGTCAGGACTCTCAGCCCCCAGTGCAAGGTTTAAAGTAGCATATCTATAGCTGGCTTATTTGCCTATCATTTTTTTTCAAGATTACATCGATTTTAAAATGTTCTATTCTTTTGGAAGGCTGTTCTACTCCAAGAGTCAGTCAAATTTCTTCTTCAAGCGAGCATGTGGCTGCTATAAAGTGCAGCCATCTTTTGGCCTCTGGGGTTAGTGAAACTACTTTGACTTCGTACAAAAATATCCCCTTTTGTTGGTATGCTTTCCTGTGGAGATATACTTCTCCAAAGGAGAAATGCCCCATACTCCAAATTTTAAAAAACGATCAGTTTGTCCCATCCATATTAACTGCTTCTAACGCCACAATATAGCAACATTTTATTTTAAGATATTTTATAGGCTGTATTCTTTTGTTCATTTGCACTCAGCTTATCATTCAAGATAATTCTTGGTTGACTCATCTTCCCTAGTTGGCATGCACATAGTTTTCTTTACCAAGGGCTGTCCATCAGCTAGGTCACTGTCACGAAGTGAAAGTATCTCCCTTATCAATACCGCAAATGAAGCAGGCCTGTGACTTGGGCTAGGCTGCCAGGTAAGACCAACCAACCTGGACCATCAGTGCTCGAAGGCATCTGCTACTCTCCACCACTGAATCCGTGAGGATGACTTGTCAGGTCTCAGAAGTACACCTAAGGGCATACTTCTAACTGTAAAATCCCACAGGGACAGAACACACACACACACACACACACACACACACACACACACAGATTGAGCCACTCCTAACTAACTAGACTGGATAAACTATCAGTAAGTTGAAGCCATCTTTACATAAAAAGAATAATATACCACGACCAGGTAGAGTTTATCTCAGAATCTCTAAGGCTGTTTCATTCAGCAGGAGGAATTTCATTAATGTAACCCATTACATTAATAGATTTAAGGAGGAGACAATCATTTCAATGTGTTCCCCCAGATTTTAAAAAGAATTCAACATCCTTTCCTGATAAAAGCTTTAGCAAGCATGAAAGCGAAGGAAAGTCTCTTTGTTGATTAAAAATAGAAACATAAAAACCTTATTTTTGACTATAAACTATCGCAGTCGTTCCCATTCACGGCTGGAATAAGACTGGGATGCTGTCATAGGCAGAACAAGGCCCCTTGCAAAGATGTCTACACCCTCATCACCGGGACCCATGACTGTCGCCTGCCCAGCGAAAGGAATTTTGCAGACGTGGTCAAGCTGAGAATTTGGGGATGGGAGACTATGCTCAATTATCTGGGGTGGGTCCAGTGGTATCACAGGGATCCGTACAACTGAGACGGGGAAGCAGGAGAGACGAGGTGCTGCAGACACCTTCATGTTAAACAGTGAGGCCCATTTTGGACCCGTGGCCACCACAGCGGTAAGATAACACATTGAGAGGGCACTGAGCCACGGAGTTGGCATCACTTGTTACAGCTGCAGCGGGAAGTGCATGGCATCATGGCATGTGCAACGCTGCGGGTCGCAGCCAACCTCACAGGACTGAAAACTGAGTTATAACTGCAGGGAAGAAAAAGCCCAAATTGTCATCGTCTGCAAATAGGCCTTGGCCAAAGAGAATTGCTTGAAATATGTATGCTTGTGACAGAGATCAATACAAAACTATAGAAAATGTGACAGGATGAAAGATCTATTTCATAATCACAAAAAAGACATTAAAAAAATGGAATGGTTACAAAGATGCTCCGTATTATTCAATGATGTTCATTTTTCTCCCTCAAGTTAATCTGCAAATTCAATGCAATCTCAATAAAAGTTCCAGCAGAGGTTTTTATAGAATGTGATTCTAATTTTACCTGAGGAAGAAATGAACAAAAATAGCAGTCACCACAGACTATCAAAGGTAAGGAAAAAGTCAAGATGAACTAATTGGCCTAACAATTCAAGTAAACCAAACAGGATGGTCTCCTTTGAAGAACAGAGAAACTGATCACTGTAACAGAAGTGGAAATCCAGAGAGACACCACGACCTCTGCGAATATAGTTTCTGGCCAAGCGTTTCAAATTAGTGGGGATTTTAAGTAACTAGGTAACTAACCAACAATGAGCTATTTAGCAAATGATGTCGGGTTGGACAAGACCAGTTATCTTCAGGGAAACATTGGGTCCCCAGCTCCCACCAGGTGTGAAAACATATTCTATGTGGATGTACTGGGACCGGACCCAGGGCTGCATCTCCAGCACATGCTGCTGGATGTGCTGCGGATACATCTTTGGGGCAGGAAGTGACATCACTCTCATTCAATGGAAATGAGTGTCTGTGGTCTTCGTCACCCCCCGCCCCCGGGCTTGGGGACTTGGGTTAATCCGCACAACTTTGCTGTTGCTGTGCTGTGAGCAATCAAGTCCTTTGTCACTGACCCAGGCCTCTCGTGTCCTCTGCCAGAATCCATGACAGCAGCAAGGTAGCCAATTAGCTGATAAGTGGAGTAAAATCAAATTCCAAAATGGAACAAAAGCCATGGAAATGTCAGAAAGAAAGAGAGGCTAGTATTTTTACTCCTGGAGCTACAAACACTTTTAAGAAAGGCACAAAATCAAGAAACAGTACAATAAAAAAATGTTAAAGATGCCATAAATAAATATGAGAGAAGTGCACCTTAATGAAAGGTACTTTAATGCACATTAATACCTTAATATGAGAATAGCTCCTAAAAATCAGTAAGCACCTAACAAGGATGGGTCAAGCAAATAAGTGGGCAGACAATTCCCAGAAAAACAAAATGTAAGTAACCAGTAAACACTTCAAAAGATTCGTACCCTTGCTAGTAAAGCTGGCAATACAAATTCAAATAAGATGGAGAAAGCTTTTACCCATGAGACTGGAAAATTAGAAAGATGAAATACTCAGCATTAGTGAAGATAAGGCACCGTTGCTGGAGAGACTCCAAACTGGGACACTTGTTTCTCGATATCACTTCAACTGTGACTAAAAATGTATGTTAAACATGTTTCTTGCCCTGGCTGGTGTGGCTCAGTGGATTGAGCACTAGCCTGTGAAACCAAGGGCCGCTGGTTCGATTCCCAGGCAGGGCACATACCCAGGTCTCCAGCCAGGTCCCCAGCTGGAGGCAGATGAAAGGCAAACAGTGATGTGTCTCTCCCTTTCTTCCTCCCTCCCTTCTCCTCTCTTTAAAAATAATGAATAAAATCTTTTTAAAAATTGTTTCTTGAGCTCCGGATTTTTTTTTTTTTTTTTTTTTTTTTGGCAAGTGAACCTATTTGCTGAACTCTAGCACATGAAATGCAGAGCACAGCTGTGGGATTGAAGCAGAGGTATCCCCCTTCCCCTTCCCCCCCCCCCCACTGTGTCCCTCCTGTCCCCCAACAGCACATCCAAGAAAGTCAGAAACCCACAGACTTCTCCAGAGCATGGCCCAGGGCAGT
>PVIW01014380.1:0-23678 GCA_004026585.1 Noctilio leporinus | reverse complement strand
TGCAGTGGTCAGGGGGAAAGGGGTTGGGGGGAGGGGGGAGGCAGAGGCAAAGAAGGGGAGCAGCTTAGACAAGAACCTAGTATAAAGGAACCATGGACATGGACAACAGGTGGGATTGACTTTGGGGGGAAAGGGTGGGTGGGGAGGGGGACAGAGGGGAGCAAAAAAGGGATGGATGTAACACAACAACAATAAAATTAAAAAAAAAGAAAGAAAGAAAACATTGTCTTGTCCAGTGTTAATAATAGCATTATAAGATGAAATGAAACACACATGCAAAAGTTTTGTCTTTTATCTCCTAAAAATTTATTTCTCCTTTAAGTCAGAAACAAAGTTAGAAAATAACTTTGAAAAGACTGTGGAGTTTTCTTAGAAGCAAGGCTGACAGAACATATAGTGAGGGACAAAAGTAGGTTTACAGTTGTTCATATGGGAAACTACAATAGTGAATAATACAAGAATAATATCTGTGTTTTGAATATTTATAACTATAAACCTACTTTGCCCACCCCTCTAGATAGAAAATAAAATATTGGGACCATTTGGAACCATCTATTTTTCTTCTGTTTGGTCTTCTCCCAAGCTCTCAGGAGATTGAGCCCCTTTGTCTAAGTTCTTATCATTTATTGGGAGGAAGGGATCAATAGCCTCCAAACATCTGTCCCTAAGGTTTATAATTTTGAAAATATCTTTGAAATGGATTTAGATGGATCCAACTAAGGTACAGAGGCAAAGAAGTAAATGGAGACCCTGAAACAAAATTATTATTATGTTTAAGAGGAAAGAGCCAGCCAGTGGTTTACAGTAGGTAAGAATATTGGGAGAAAAAAGGAAGGAGTGATTCTGATCAAGTCCTGCTGGGAATGATTTGTACCTAGGAAACTGTCTTGTGTGAGAATTAAAACAGCAGGTGGTCACAGTTGTGATAATACTGGAAGCTCAATCATATTGCCTCAGAGCCCTCCTGTGAGCAGACTTAACCTGAAGAATGCTCTGGTATTCATGTCTTGTTCCTGCTATGGACTAGTTCTTTCATCTTGGAGAGATGGCTCCCAGAAATTGTCCTGCACAGCTTCCTACATGTGGGATTTTTGAAAGAGCTTATTCTTTGGAGATTGGCTAAATTGCTGGGAGGCCTTTCCACTTTTTTTCCCACCGGGAACCTGGTTAGCCAACTCTGGGCCGTTGAAGAAATGGTCAATGCTACTAGAGAAGCTTCCATGCAGCACATGAGTTAGCTTCTGGGAAAAGGGACTTTTCTTTAGCTACAATGTTTATTATAGAAATTGTTGGTCAACAATAAAAAAGACATTTGATTTTGAATATCAGAAGCAAGTTATCTATATAAAACAGGAAAAAATGTATTAGAATTAAGAAGGGTAGGAATGGGACAATCATGTCAGACAATAATTTAATGTAAGTGTAACAAAAGATTTTAATTAAAGATACTCAACTTTGCAAAAGTATAAATAAAACATACTCTTTCTAGTAATAAATGACCACTTTGGAATTTTGATATCCTAATACTAGAATTTGATTTGTAATAGTTTACATTCCTTTCATTTATATCCTTCAAATATTTATCTCTCAATTTTACCAGCAGTTTGTCAATGTTCCACAACTTACTAATGACCTAAAATGGTTCTTTTTGTCCTTTGAGAGAAAGGTAAACTGAAATATTTTATTAAAAAAATTTCCTTACAGATATTAGACAAAAAGTATTATTGGCAATCATAATTTTCATCTGATATATATATATAGCAAAATGTATTTACATTAAAAATACAAGAAAATTTTAAAAAGCTTTTCTTTTTATGTGAAGCTTAGAGTGTTAGATCACACTGAAAAAAACATACAGCAAAAATATTTTCATGGCTAGTCATTACATAATTAGCATTTAGATATAGAAGAATTTGTCATCTCTTCATGATGGCTTAATTGATACTGCATAATCACTGACATAGTGAAATTTTTATTCTTTCATAAAACACTAGGCAAATTTGGTTCTCTAAGCAATAATAAATAGTAAGGAGTGACAATTTAAAAGCAGTTCACATAAGTAAGTACATCTATTTTGTATATTTAATTCTAATTCACAGCATTCATCTTCTTTTTAGAAAAACTTGCTAAGATCTGTTCTGTTTTTGAGTCATTTGCTTAATGTAACTGTTCTGGGGAGTCTGGTTTGCTGTTACTCTAAGGAGTGGTTATGATTGGCGAAATATGAGAAAAATGGAAATCAAAGGTGGATAGTTAAATGAACAAATAAGATGTAGCCAGGAAAAAAGGAGGGTTTTATTCAGGAAGCAAATACCAGTACATTACATTACAATACATTAATTTGAAAGCTTTGGATCCTTAAAGTCTTCAAATTAGCTTAGTTAGAAAATAACCTTTTTGGCATAGCTTCTGTTAGATCTAACAATATTTAAACCAATATTGCTGAATGATGACCTTGAATTCCAATTCATCTATTTGGAATTTTAGTTGGTCAACAATTTCAGTGCTTATTATAATGTTCATTTCCCTTGCTCCTTTCCTCCCAAAAATAATATTATCAAATAATCTGATACTGATTCATTAGTATCAGTTTTAATAATTATTGCCATTTATGTTCTTCTTAGGAATACTTGAATTTTACAGAAATCAAAACTTAAACACAGGTAGTAACTTGATGCTATTCTAGTGGATTATTATTTCTTTTAAGCAGTGTTCTTTCTTAGCACAACAGGTAGAATGAGATATGCATTTTGAATTCTACATGAGAAAATTGTCATAGATTACCCTGGATATGTTTTATATTCTACTCATGGCAACGAGGAAGGAGTAAGGAGGCATTTTGTGGACCAGTTACTATGTAAACGGGCCTCTACTGCAATTGAAGGCCTTGGCCCTGTAAGACATCTTCTACAGCAACTTATCAGATAGACTTAGGCATGCATGACTTGGGACTTAGGTATTTAAGGTGATGTTCTTCAGAGGGATGGGGTTCCTCAAAAGTTAACAGGCAACTAAATGATTGACAGTATCATCCTACAATGACATCTGTATGTAAAGAGGAAATGAGATATGTTTACTGGTTTAGAATTCACAGTGTAAGTTATGATTCTTATTTCCATGAGAAAATGTGATGTGAGGCTCAGTTAGCTTTAAGACATTTTTGAAACCTGACAGCATTGGTGAGATGGAGATAATGAATTATAATTCAGATTCAAATAGTAATTCATTAGCAGAAATGTCAACAACTCTTTAGATAACCTAGATACAAGCATTTTGCTTGCTTTCTGTCATAAGTATAAATCTAAATTAAAATTAAAATAACACTCACATTTTATTAAATCCAATTTTATTTTTAGTGTAAGAAAGTATTTTTTTTTTAAATGTAACTAAAAGAACAAAGCCTTTGGCTTTAGTTTGTATAAGTTTTTAATAGTCTGTTATTATAATTATTGCCTTTAAAGGTAATTAAATAACAATTAGTGTTTGAAAGTTAATCAATATAGGAAATTTTACATTCTCACCAAACTTCAATACATTTGGACCGAAACATCAGAATGTATATGCTCCAAAAAAGTAATTTGTAAGTCCCTAGTGTCTTAATTTACTAAACAATGATTGAGGATGGTGCGGCTGGATATTTTGGAATTATGCAGATTTAGGAAACCCACAAAAACGGAAACAAATCTGTGGTAAACCCAAATGCCAAAGGTGAACTCTAATCAGCAACATTTCCTCTAGAGTGAAATAAGGTTAACCCCTTCTTAGTGCTGAAGTTTTAGTTCTGTCCTTACAGAAGTCTCATCGAAGGTCTGAAACTGAACTAGAAAAGTAGGCTGGAAGGTCAATACAATGACTGTATATAAAGGCATATGGAGATAAAATAATAAGTACGTCATAAAGTTAAGTGAATTTAAATACAATTTTATATGTTGTAAAATAATGTTAATGGGAGGTAATGCTATCAATTTTTTTTTCTCCCCTTGGTCAATAGGCACTTTTAGGATCCTTCTCCAACTTACCAGTGTCTGTGTGTGTGTTTGATAATATGCATAGTAAGAATTTATTTTTCCTTATATTTACATATGGGACATCTCACAGTTGTTGACTCAAAATACTGGATAAAACAGTCGACTATCCCCAAGAGAATAACTTGGGTGCTTGAAATGAAAACACACACACACAGACACAGAGACACACACACACGATAGCCTTTATTTAAACTTAGCAAACATGGGTGTTTTTCAATCCTACACCCATAAAACAGATATTTTCTTATGAAACCTTCATTTCCAGAGCTTTGCGCATTGTTACACACTTTCAGATTCCCCCTATTCAACAGAGCAAAGAATGTAATTCCAGAATAAAAGTTCACTAAGTTTACTTTTCTATACTCACCTGTCAAGCACTGAAGCAGTTCCTGACCAGCAGTTACCACTGAAGCAGCTACAGGTGGGCTTGCCACACTGCTGTGTAAGGAGACAATGAGCCCAAATGGATTCAGATGGCTTATTAGTCATACAGAGGACAGTATGGCATTATATATGCATCTTTTCCCCTTGTCCTCTGGTCCCCTGGGCGGTGGAATGGGAGGGTGCAGATGAATGCTGCACACAGTTGATTCTTGCTGTACCTGAAAAACACAGACTTTAAGAATTTTTTAGCCAGCAAATCTGCCTAAACTTCCCTTGGAGATACCATCTCTTCATTAGCCTGAAATGTGTCAGAAGATGGGGATTTAAGCAAGCATCCTTAAATAAAATTGTCAATGACCTTTGCTCAATAGCTGTGCAGAAATGACAAGTCCTTGGAAAACTAACTCCCAATATCTTTTTTTATAGTATAGCTCCTGTGCAGAAAATTTATTCCTGATAAACATTTTGCATTGTTTCATTACATATTACTAAAACAGAATTTTATTGGTTTTCTAATTATCTTCCAAGGCAACAATTTTTATGTGTTTTACTAGACAGAAATGACTGCATATGTTGGCATTTGAGGAAAATGAATTCTGCAATTAAGGAGAAATAAGTATTTTTAAATAGAAACACAACCGATTATTTTTCTTATTGGGACAGTGTGAGTGGAACATTTGACTTTAAAATAGAGACGAATTTGGAACTATGCTTCCCACTTTGGAAAATGGTAACACGATGATTTTTGAAGGAAGGATAGTTATTCATGTACCCCTAAAGAAAGAGGAACAAGAAAAAAACATACTGTTATGTGAAATTACATTGCTAGGCACAAAAATCATACTTTCTTATCCCTGAGTCTCCTGAAATCAATCTCAGATTAAGTCAAGCCACTGTTGAGTGTGCTTCTTTAGTTAAATATTCTTCCCCTGGCCAGAAGTCTTGAGATGGCATAGCAGCGGTGCTCTGTGCCTTGTGACACTGGCATAGACGTTGGAATGTCATGTGTCTAGCTGATTGCATTCACATATCTGTTGGCAAAGATTTACGAAAGTGCAGTTGATGGGAGTGCTCCCAAACTCATCCGGCAAAAAACCTGCTTAGATTGGTGCTTTTGTTGTAAAGATTCTTGAGAATTTTTACAAGTGCCTAACTTCACTTACTGCTAGATAGCTCTATAGAAACTCAGAATTAATACTTTATTGAGGAACAAAAAGTCAGGATGTGCTCTTTGAATTTGCACATCGCAAAGGGTCTTAGTCCTTGTCAATGCTGGAAACCTGTTGTTTAAGAATAAAGCTCTGTTTTTGGCTCCATTGAAAGAATGTCTGCTGTTCCACTTAAGCAGGCAGTGGCCAGCCAATACCGTATTGTGTTCTGGTTCTATCAGGAGGAGGAATCATGCATGATAACCTACCTGGTGCTTCCTTTCTTTTTTTTTTTTTAATTTCATTATTTTAGAAAGAGGGGAAGAGAGAGAGGCAGAGAGGGAGAGAGACATCGATGTATGGTTGCCTTTCACCTGCCTCCAGCCACAGACCTGACTGGAGACCTGGTTTGCAACCTGGTTATGTGCCTTGGCTGGGGAATCGAACCTGCGACCTTTGGGTTCACAGGCCGGCGCCTTATCCACTGTGCTACCAGCCAGGGCTCTTTTTAAAAAATATTTTATTTATTCAATTTATTTTAAAAAGAGCGGAAGGGAGGGAGAAAGAGAGCGACAGAAACATCAATGTGTGGTTGCCTCTCAAGCTGGGGACTTGGCCTGCAACCCAGGCATGTGCCCTGATTGGAGATTGAACCAGCCACCCTTTGGTTCGGAGGCTTGGGTTCATTCCACTGAGCCACGCCAGCCAGGGTCTGGTGTTCCCTTTCTTGATAGCAATGGAGTTGGTGTGCTTCTCTGCTGAAGGACTAATTCTAGAAGGACTTGGTGGGCATGTTGGATGATGAGCTGGTTGCTATGATGAAGCTCCCAGTCCCTCTGAACACTTGGAACTTCATGTAAGGTTAAACGTCAAGTCAGAATAATTGTGAACATTAGTCTTCCAGCTCAGCATCAGACTCCAAATGGATAGGGAGATGGGCTTATGGCCACATTACTTTGTTTTGCCGTCCCCAAAATTATGGTATCAAGCTCGTTTTTCTCAAAGTTAACCAATGATAAGATTTAATGCTTATGAATGAGAAATGTGGTTTGCAAATATATAATGAGGTATATAAATATTAAGTACAATTAAATAGTCAGTATAACCCTCAATCAAGTTTAGATACCAAATTTAAATGTACGTCCCTAATTAGAAATTTTACATTTGAAGTTCAGGTACATTGCTATGCATTCCTGAAAGAACTCTATAGTCAGGCATTACAAAATAATACTACAGTTCACAAAATACATGTTCTTATAAACAATTGCATTAGCAGTCTGGAATATGATATGTCAGAATCATACAGTTTATAATTATATGGCAACACTGATGTTAGGATTTCATCACAGTTAACTCAGGGAAAGAATATTTTGTTTAAGATTATTGACATGTGGTCAGCTTAAAATAAAAGCTTCTTAGTGGCATGAAAATCATGGTTTTCTGACGGGTAACACAATCAGGCTAAAATAAGTTTTATTAAAACCACATTCTGTAAGGATACTTGTGCTTGATTTTGTTCCTTCTGGACACTGCAGTCTTGATTTTAATAGTTAGTGAGGTTCCACCATTCTAAAGCAATGCAGGAGTATGATGGATTTAAATTGCTTACATGTAATCCAATAGAAACACTATAGGCAGTATAGTTGATTATCAAAAATGTATATGCAATTAGTATGACACACATCACCATTATCACAGTGCCAGTATGGACATACCTCTTTAATTTCAAAATAGGAAGCAGCTTGGCATTTTTCTAGAAAAATTTCCTCACTGTATGAATTGTTAACTTATGGAGACATTCAATGCCATTCCAGCATCTCTGCTGCATTTAAAGACAAACCAGAGAAGATAGTCAATGCACAGGAGAGACCAAGTGTTCACCTGTTTGCCATCTTATTGCTGCCATAACCGGTGTCCCTGCAAGCTGGCCCCACACAGTCCAGGATGGGCACAACACACATAGCCTGGCACAGACCCTGCCTGTCTGGAACACTGACAGGCTCATGCTTGGGGTTCTCAGGTCAGGTTCATTGGTTAATGCTCACATGTTCAGACAGTTTCCCCAGAGCATGGCTCTTAGCCAGAATGGACCTTCCAGCCTGGGCTTCCAGCCACAGCCGCTCATTTTCCCAGAGCTGGCCTTGGCGAGCGACCTGAGTCACCAGCCCTGACCTCCTCTCTCTCATGCCAAAATCTCCTTTGTGGGAACTTTGATGTTCTTTCCTGCCACCGTGGATGGAGCAATCCCAGTCTATCGGACGGAGTTCTCATTTTGAACAATATGTTATTAAATCATGCTCTTTGTTCAGGAGCAATGACAAAATCCTCAGCTCTTTACAAAGATCAAATCTTCTATTTATAAGTCTGATTTTTAAAGAATAGATTAAAGATGTAACCCTTGAATATTTTTATCTGTTGGAATCCATTAAGAATATTTTGAGAGACCAATGGGGGTGAAAGGAATGGAAGATCATGAGGGCCAATTCCCCGACATCTAAGAAAAACCACAATCGCTTTAATCGTTAGTGGTGTAATTTTCTAAGGGTGGAAAAAGAAAATATTCTGTTTTAAAATGACAGAAGCCCTGGAAATCTCATCTATGGGATTGGAAATAACTTGTCAACATTTCTTTTTATTCTCTAAATTCATTTTTAGTAACAGTGGAAGCCATTTGAAATGAAATTCAAGAAACGCAAAATGAAACAAATGAATGCCATCAGTAAACAGCAAGAAGAAATAGTTCAGTGGGTTCTTCAGAAATCCTGTCTCTTGGGATTAAATGTTGAAAATTTTATTCTTATTTTTAGTTAACAAATTTTAAATCAAAAAGCTATCCATTGCTATTAAAGTTAAAATTTAGTTCCATTGTATTATCTCCACTCATTCTCTTACTAGCATAAATTCCACCTCAAACAGGTATGAGCTTAGATCAGATCCCTTAATTTCTTTGAGATAGTTTTGCCTTAACTGTAAAGTGAGAAAATGATACTTATATTTTATTTACAAAAATTAAATATAAATGATCTTATACTGAACTTTTCCTGCATAGTAGGCACTAAATACATGAAAGCAACTGTGATAATTAGCATAATCATTTGTTTTAATTTTTATAGTGTTTGTTGCTTCTAATATCTTTGTGGTGAATACTTCTAAACAGAGTTTAACTGTTCAAAGTTTTACAAAACAAAGATAATTTGCCAACAGCCTAATCATAATTACAATAAAGAATTCATTGATCAATAAATAAAGATTTTCTCAGTTTGTATGAAAGACTAGAAGATGAATTGAAGTGGAATCACTTTGGGGGCCAGTGTTTATAATAAAGCCAGAAGTTTATCATGGAGAAATGTTGAGAGAGACAGAGTTTGTTAGGAAAGTGTCAATGACTAGGGAAAAGTTTTGTGTCTGCCATCTTCTTTAATTTCTTCAAGATCTCTATCACCTGCCTTCCACACCACTTCATTTTACTTCTTTGGCTAAATCTAACCATTTTTCTTGAAGTCTATACTTGCCCAGTTTTGCTTTCATTTAATGGACTTCCATTGGATCCCCCCTGTTAAATACATTTCAACAATTCTGAAAATATTAACACCTTCTGTATAACCAACATTGTTCAAAGTCCTAGGAATACACACACAAATACAACTTGGTTCCTGATCTCAAAGAAGTTGACCTATTTGGAGAGACATCAAGAAAACAAACAATTATAATGTTATGTAACATACTTTCTTAAGGTGACATTGATTAGGAGAGGAATTCAGAAAATACTTGCTAGAGGAAAGGGAAGTTATGCTAAGACTTTACAAATAAAAAGTTTACAGAAAGAACAAGTATACAGCCGAAGTTCTTAGAATAAGGAACATTATGAACAAAATTACACTAGCAAATGTGTAGATGATATGTGTGGAAAACGGAAAATAATTAGTAAAGTTCTTAGAATAAGGAACATTATGAACAAAATTACACTAGCAAATGTATAGATGATGTGTGTGGAAAACGGAAAATAATTTGTAAAGTACAGGGTTAAGCTGCAAAAGTTAAAGATAGAGAGCACACAGATGAAGAGGGTCCTGTGTATAAGGCTAAAAGGTACTTTGATTTTGTCTCAAATTCAATGGGAAGATCTTGGAAGGACAGGGTAAGGAATGTCATTTCATTTAGTAAGTACGTAAGAATCAAGTGGAAGTCACTTTTACTTACAATACAAACTTAACTGTAATCTATTCTAAAGACACTGAGAATTCAGAAAGATGTTGACAAATGTAGAAAAAATTATTCAAATTATGGATTAAATCCATCATGTGTATCCCATTCCAGAGAGAAGAACCTATGACAAATGCTTATACTAGGGAATGAAAAACCAAGAAAGCAAGAGTACTCAGAGAAGGAGCAAGAACATCAGGGTCTGACAATGAACTGGTCACTGCTTGGTATCAAATAAAACTGACATCTGGATCTTGCTGAAATGTCTTATGAACCACACCACAGTTCAGTCCATCCAGGAGGATCAAGGAAGAAGAATTTATTTATTAACTACCATCTCCCTAGCACTCCTTCATTTTGCATTTGAAGTTAAGATTGTATACATGGGTTTACATCTGCAGTGCCACAGGGAAGCTCTTGGGCAGGAAGTGTGATGCTGGCATGAGGTAATACACTTCTAGGTTATGCTTGCATGGGGTTAGAGCTCACTCAGACTGGGTCATTCTGTTGTGGCCTGGTGGAAGTGGTTGGGGTCAGCATCCTGGGATATAGCTGAGGTTGAGAAGAATCTGTGGACTCTGATACAGATACCCTGTGGTCACTGGGGATGGGACAATCACAGAGAGCCAGAGATGGGTAGGGAGCACATTTGCCATTGAGGACTAAGTAGACATAATTTTCTGTTTTTTGTTTTGTTTTGTATTGTTTTTAAAGATTTTATTTATTATTTTTAGAGACAGGGGAAGGGAGAGCAGGAGAGAAACACCAATGTATGGTTGCCTTTCACCTGCCTCCAGCCACGGACCTGGCTGGAGACCTGGCTTGCAACCTGGTTATGTGCCCTGGCTGGGAATTGAACCAGTGACCTTTGGGTTTGCAGGCTGGAGCCTTACCCACTGTGCCACCAGCCAGGGTCAGGGATGATTTTCTTAATAGAAGGTGTGACTGACATTATAAACACATCTCTGAGTTTAGTATGACCTGCTGAGCTCTTTCACATGGACTAATTGGTGGTAAGGTTTCTAGGGGTGATAGAGATGGTCAACTCATGATATTCTTTCATCATTTCTTTTAATACAAGGATGACAGCACTCATGAACAGAGATGGGCTTGAGCAAAACATGACCTAGATTATATGGCCTTCTCTCAATATCAGATAAAGCCTCAGTGTGTTCCTAGATGCAGAACATTTTGAAAGAAGAAAACAACCAGGCTTCATTAGGGAATGACCCTATATCATAATAAGAATATTTACCCTAATGAGACTCAGAATTCTCCTGAGTCTTTCTACAAGTTCTTTGGTCATTTGCATAAATGATGGGTGGTAGTAGTAGAACTCATAGAGTAGCAAGGTTTTAAAAATGGTTACTTACTAGAAGGAATTGGGTCATGACAGGAAATAATTAATAAACTACAGTGAAGGGTTAGATTAGGATATTAAAATCCATGGGGGAAAATTTTGAACAACTTTAATAGAACAACAATAAAAAATAAAGATAATTTAAAAATATTTTTTTGCCCTGACTGGTGGCCTAGTGGATAGGCACCAGCTGGTTCAATTCCCAGTCAGGGCATATAACCAGGTTGCAAGCCAGGTCTCCAGCCAGGTCTGTAGCTGGATGCAGGTGAAAGGCAACCATACATTGATGTTTCTCTCCCTTTCTTCCTCTCTCCCTACCCTGCTCTCTCTCTAAAAAATACTGAATAAAATCTTTCAATAAATAAATAAATAAAACTTCTTCAAATAAAAAAATAGGATTAAAATCTGTACTAGCAACAATTCTTAGGTTTCCTCTTTTTCTGCAGGATACATGGTAGCCTAAATTTAGAAATAGAGTCAGTATGTGCTTTTGAACTATGGTTGTAATGGAAAAACAAAACAAAAGCAAAAGCAAAACATTAGCACATTTGATAAGGTTCCTTGTGGAAGATGTGAAGGTGATCATCTAGGCTGAGTGGGGAATGAGATGATGACAGAAGGGAGCTGGTACAAGAGATCAAAAGAAAGACCACATTGAAAAAGTTCTCTCTCTTATTTTAAAGTCTAAACTGTGTTGTTAGGGAAGGCATTTTCCCTTCTGTGGCTTAAAGACTTATCCGAAAACCCAGCACTGGTTCTGGTTAATTGACTCAGAGGATTATTCCAGGTGGCTACAACTCTCACCATCTGCTTTGAACACTCTTCAGTCTGGTCTCCTGGATTCCTCTGCCATTGGCATCATTACTTGGAAGCTTTCACCATGCCTGGACCAACAGATTGATTACCTATTTGGACAGTCTTCTGTTCTTTGGACAATAGCCATAACATGTGCTGCCTCTCAAATTACCCAGATAGCAACTATGACCAGCAGTGGGTAGTGGCCCACCTTCCAAAATACCTCCCAGGACACTAACTGTGCCCACCTGGGGTGCAGTGATATAGAGAATTCATGGCATGGTCTTATATAAACTAATTTTGTGTCCAAATTTCTCATGAAAATTAAGACATGATTAAAACATTGGCAACATTTTATAATACCCAGGACAATATAAGGATAAAGTATGAATGCTAGAAGGAATAAGATTAAGCATTTATGATGATTTACAGTTATTTGGTGATATGAAAATGTAACTCCTTTTAGAAGATAATTTATGGGCTTTTAATCTTCCATATTTTAGGAAAAATACACTGTTTTCTTAAGTTTTGCCATTTATTGAATCATCTGTATGCTTTCTGTTATGTAAGGGTATGCCTCTTTAAAATCATTTTTATTTGAGGGATCTGCTGGTTTAGGGATGAATTTGAAAATAGGAAACAATTAAGCCTGACTTCTGTAATTTCTTGGAGGAGTCAGTTGCAGACCTGTTTCTGGTTACTCTTTAGGGAAAAATAAATGAATTGTACTATCAAAACTTTCATCCAATACAGAAATTTCATGAACATGTTAGTACTTTACATTATTATCTAATTCATACTGTGGATACCATTCTTCATTTATCATAGATTTGAATAAGCATTATTTTATGATAGAAGTGGTACAGCACTTGGAGTCAGAAACATCTGGAATTTGTTTCTTCTGTCAATAAGACCTGTAAATTTTACCTCTGAAAATTTGGTCTATTGCTCTCATTCTTAAAGTAGATGTAGGCATTTACATTAAGCTATAGCCCAAAGTTTTAAAATTAGCTTTATTTTAGTTTTACAACAATGTTAAATATATGTAAAATTGGCCCTGGCTGGTGACTCAGTGGATTGGCACGGGTCTGTTTCCTAGTCAATTTCCTAGTCAGGGCACATAACCAGGTTGCAAGTCAGGTCTTCAGCGAGGTCTATAGCTAGAGGCAGATAAAAGACAACCATACATTGATGTTTCTCTCCCTTTATTCCTACCTTCCTGACCTTCTCTCTAAAAATAATGAATAAAATCTTTAAAAAAATATATGTAAAATTTACATAGCTTTTCTTCAATGATGTTTAAGCAAAAATAAACTTTTAATAGCTACATTCATGCTAACATTTCTATTGTAAATTGCCTTCTGACTTTTATGTGTAAAAGTGATGAAAATTTTATGTTACTAGCATGTAGCATACACCAATGACAGAACAAACTTCATGCTATCCTATCATCATTTATTAAAAAATGAGGGTTGAACATAGAAATTCTCAAACTATGTTCTTTCAAATTCCATTCAAATGTAGCTATTACCTCATAAACAAGAGGTCATCTTTCATTAAGACATCATTGTTGTTTAATTTATTTTAAGGTAACTTAACATCTATTTGTTTCCATTTCATCAATATAATTATAGAAATGATACCCATAGAAAGAGTTATTGAACTTTGGCAAAATAATTTTCAGTTAAAATGCTTCCATTTTTATTTTTGGACATACATTTTACTATGAAGTGAAATAGTACAATGTCACTTCTCGAACTGTTTTATCCAAGATGAAAAATTTCTGATAAAACACTGATCATTACTATGCTAATCCAGTAGCATGTGAGGTTCATTAGGTGTTATGCTGTTTGCTCTGTTTGATAGGTTGAAGATAAACTCTCCTTTTAAGTCATTGCATTATTATAGTTTTGGTTATATCTGAACAAGAAAAGACAAATCACCCAATTAAAAATGGGCAAAGGATATGAATAGATCTTTCTCCATAGAAGGTACTCACCATCATTAGTCACAAGGGAAATATAAATTAAAACCACAATATGATATCATTTCACATTCACTGGGATGACTACAATTAAAGAGCCAAACAAAACAAAACAAAACAAATGTTGGTAAGACTATGAAAAATTAGGATCTTTATAAATGCTGATGAAATTTTAAAATGGTGCACTCTCTTCGGAAACATTTTGACAGTTCTTCAAAATGTTTAAGTTTAAGATGGAGTTACCACATGATCCAGCAATTCCACTCCTATGTATGTACCCAAGAGTAATGAAAACATTAATGCCCAAAAAGATGGGCATTAATGACTCCAGTGGAATTATTCATCATGACCAAAAGATGAAGGCAACCAAAATATCCATTATTTAATATAATGAATGAATAAAATGTGGCATACAATAAATTATTATTCAACAGTAAAAAAGAATGATGGCCCTGATGTATGTTACGACATGGATGAACATAAAAAATGGTCAATAAACACTACACATGATTTTATTTATATGAATAACACAAGCAAATCTGTATAGACAGAAAATAGAGTAGTGGCTGCCTGGGACAAGAAACAAGGAGGAATGTAGATTTGTTACTAATGGCTACTAAATTTGTTTTTTGAGGCCATGAAATATTCTCAAATTAGAAAGCTATAACACCTACATCCAACTAAAAAAATTCTGCTCAGCTAAAGAAAACATCAGCAAAATAAAAAGGTAAACATCCATGTGGGAAAATATATTTGCCAATGATACCTCTGACAAGGGTTTAATCTCCAAAATGTATAAAGAATTTATACGACTCAGCACCAGGAAGACAGACAACCCAATTAAAAAATGGGCAAAGGACCTGAACAGACACTTCTCCTAAGAGGACATACAAAGAGCCCAGAGGCATATGAAAGAATGCTCAACATCACTAGCCATCAGAGAGATGCAAATTAAAACCACAAAGAGATACCACCTCACACCTGTCATGATGGCCATAATTAGCAAATCAACAAACAACAACTGCTGGTGAGGATGTGGAGAAAAGTGTTTTGTTGGTGAGAATGCAGACTGGTGCAGCCATTATGGAAAACAGTATGGAATTTCCTCAAAAAATTAAAAATGGAACTGCCTTTTGACCCAGCTTTGAGATTATACTAAAAAGCACAAAAATGTATATTGTAAAAGGGTGCATTTCATGTTTGTAAATTATTATTTATGAAAAACAATAGGCAATGAAAGCAAAGGGATCTTAAATCATTGTTCATAACTGTGAGAGAATTGTCATCAATGATGAGATTCTCAGAATTTATGGCTAAGTTGAAATTTCCATGGTTGTATAATGAGAAGAAATTTGAAGTCATTCTATATAATGCTTTGAGTATCCTGGGAAGATAGAGGGTGATTTTTCAGAAGGAAGGAAAAAGATCAATTAAAAAAAGACAATTTTCAATTTTTTAAGTGACAGATCTGAGAACATTTAAACAAGAAGATCTGTAGGAGGTGATTTTTAAGTCTATATCTTAAAATATGTATTTCTAAAATAAGCACATCTTTTCCCGGAGAGATTTAAAAAAAACACTGATTATCTGCCAAACAAGGTAAAAGCAACCAAACTAATATTAGGTGTAATGGATTGTATATAAGTGGAATGCCTTCTCCCTCTTTTCTTACCCATTGTCAAAGGGAATGAGGGCCCTTTTTTTTTTTTTTTAAGATTTTATTTTATTATTTTTAGAAAGAGAGGAAGGGAGAGAGGCAGAGAGGGAGAGAGATATCAATGTATGGTTATTTTTCACCTGCTTCCAGACACAGATCAGACTAGAGACCTGGCTTGCAACCTGGTTATGTGCCCTGGCTGGGGAATCGAACCTGTGACCTTTGGGTTCACAGGCTGGCGCCTTATCTACTGTGCTACCAGCCAGTGCGAGGGCCCTTTTTGTATCCAGTCTTACTTACCTAGCCATGGAAATTCAGGATATATATGTGTTTGTGCTTGTTGGGGTTGCAGTGGAGATAATGATACCTATAGAACCACATGCTGATGTGCATGCAATATTTTGGAGAAATAAATTTAGAATATAGTTTCAGAATATAGTGCCAGTTCCCAAAATCCTACAAAAATCCCTGCCATTGTGTAATATACATTATATTGGGAAAGATATTATGCAAAAGCAAACAAACAAACAACAACAACAACAAAAAAGCCAATTAATAAAGAATGAATTCATAATAAAAATAGTCTATCAAACGTTCTAAAATATTTAAAGTAACATTTTGTTTTTGGTTAAGACCAAAATGGATTAGAAAAACATATTGGTTTAACCATATTCTGGGAAAAAATGACTAAATTTATCTCAGTGTTAAAATTTTATCTACTCTGTTCATGCATTCCTGGACTCCGATGCCATTATTATTGGGAAATGAAGGAAGAAGGGATGGGAAAAATAATAGGTAGATGGAGACAGGTTTTATTCCTTCAATAAGCTCCTCTCTATGGCTGCCTACCTAAGCAACGCATTCTCTAAATCCACCTTGAAATAGATTTCTCTAGGTTCAAGGAAGTAGAACAGAGAAGGCAAAATCTCTAGTTTGGATTTAAATATTATCTTATTATTTATTCAGTGTTTTCTTTCCTAGGATACAAAATTTCCAGACTAGATAAAGCTACAACACCTTAGAATACATTTGTTTTAGGAATATGATTAAATTATTTTAATAAAATTCTGATAACTAAGACAAAAATTTTTTGACTATATTATATATTTTTATGAGAAGATGTAGTAAGCCATGAATCACGTTAATTATATGAGGCTATCTTTTTTCTATCTTTGCAAGATTTTTGTTAAAAATGCTAATTTTTAAACTTTTCTGGGTCCTTGGATTTAAATAAAAATTAAACAGTGTAAGTGTTTTCCTGCCAGGCTAATAATAAATAGCCTAATGCATGCCATCTGGTTTCAAACTCATTTAATACTATTATACTGCCACACCACCCAGCACATATAACCTCAAATGAACAAAAATGAAAATGAGTTGTGTAGGACACTCAGTAGTGACATGGAATCACACTTTATCCATTATCCTTGATTAACTTCATGCAAGGCCTTCTTTTAGAACTGTGGCAAAATTGTTTCTAGGACAGGAAAGGAAACAATTTCCTGTTGGGTCATCAATCAATGAATAAACAGCTTGGTTCCAATTGGAAAGCTGTTACTGCATTGTCAAATACAAGCAGTTATTAACCAGTCTCTGAACAGGATGTGTTTGTTATTCCCATTACTGTTCTCTCTCCTGATGAGCAGAAAAATGGCTAGAAAAAATGAGTTGAATAAAATAGACAGAGCTGAAGAGGGTGTATTTGCCAGGCATTAAGGTGTAAATGAAACTCCTAACAGCTTCCATTGTGTTCCACAGTAATGTAAAAATCAAGTCAAAGGAACCAAGCCTGCTTATGTGTGAGAATATGGCACAGTTCATGTTCATTTTGGATTCAGGAAAGCTAAGCACTATAGAAAAAGAAGATAGACACTATCCTCAAGGGGCTCATACATGTGAAAATAGGGACAGAAAGAGTCGACTGAAGGTGAAAGGCTGTGATAGGTACAGTGATAAAAGTAAACCCAGGGTATTCTAAAGTATGTCAACAAGAAACCAAATCTATATTAGGGCCAGGACACCTTTTTAGATTGAGTTTTTAAGAACGCACGAGGTTAGATGAATGAATAAAAAAGAGATGAGGAAAACAAAGATTTGTAAACTACGAAGTTGTTTAACATAGCTGATGAACAGAGTTTGAACAATTATGATGTAAGAAATGAGGTGGGACATTTAAAGAGGATTAAGAATATTTGATTAGACAAGTCTTTATTAGACTGGAGTCTTCTGATTCCTATAGGAGATTCAAACTGATCATTATTTTACCAGGGTGAACTTACCTACAGATAGGCTGACAGAGCAATTCAGTACAAGTTAAGGAACACAAAATTTGGCAAAGTGAATTCTCAAAATGATTGGAGTGCTACCATTTGAGTTTCTGGGTGAAGAATGTGAAGGTGTATTGAATCTGTAGTTGCTGGGGAAGAAAGTTGAAAAAGTTCTTGAGAAATTGTTCCCTTTAACTTACGATTGTGCTTGCATATTGGGGACAATTTTGCTTCTCCAGTGGATATTTGGTAATATTTGGAGACATTCTTGGTTGTCACAACTTTCAGGGATGCTTCTACTATGATTTAGTGGATAGAGGCCTGGGATACTGCTAAACACATAATACACCATTCCCATTTGACCCCCTAAAAAAAAAGATTTATTAGCCCACAATATCAAGAGTGCATAAGTTGAGAATCATCTTTAGGAATGAGCAGATGATGTTATTTTCAGATTTAGGGATTTGAAGATTAGGTAGAAACTTTAAGAGAATAGACCAAATTTGGAATAGCTGCTGAATAGGATGATTTAAGTGCTTAAGATGACCAAGAAATGGAAAGGTGTGGATCAAAAAATATCAAGTATGTCTAAAGTTAATGGACAAAACTGAACAGAACTACAAAAGAACAAGCAAGAAGTATTGCATCCTGGCTACAGAGGGGCGGGCACAGAGCTTACTCTCTGGAAGGGTGGTGCCATGTCATGGACAGGATGAGGTTGGGCCATGCTGCTGTGCTTCCGGTCTCCACTGGTTCACCTGCCACTCAGGTCCCAGCCCACTTGCAATCTGCCATCTACCACCTGTTCTTACTGAAACTACTTTCACCTAGGCTGTTCATAACTTTCCTATCCTGTAATTCAAATGACAGGCTTCAGTGCCTATCTTGCTTTCTTGACATTTCAACATCTGTCACTGATAACCACTTGATTCTTGAAACAGGCTCCCATCTGGACTTTTTCGCCACCCAAACATCATGGTTTATTAGCTACTGTTTTTTCAGTCTCCCTCCTGGCTTTCATTCTGTATCAGATTATCATTTATCTCCCTGACCCATTTTTTGCTTTTTAAAAGTCTCTGTCTGAGGTCTTCTTGTCATGTAATGGATAATTTCTGTCTCAATGTTTCACAAACAACTTAAATCCCATACATTCAAAACTGAACTCTTTTCCTTTCCCCTATAGACCCTTTTCTGTATTTCTTAATGAACATCAGCAGAGATGGCTGCATTAGTTAAGAGGATGAATATGACAGGAAACACAAACTGGTGTTGGTTGGCCCATCCTAGATTTTATTCTGTCATATATAAAGTCCAGAAGTCAGCAGTTCTGGGCTTGTGTGACAGGTTCATGCATTTTTAGAATTAGTTTTCTTTCTTTTTTTTTTTAAGATTTTATTTGTTATTTTTAGAGAAAGGGGAAAGGAGAGAAGCAGAGAGGGAGAGAGACATCAATGTATGGTTGCCCTTCACCTGCCTCCAGCCACGGACCTGGCCGGAGACCCGGCTTGCAACCTGCATATGTGCCCTGGATGGGGAATCAAACCAGTGACCTTTGGGTTCACAGGCTGATGGCTTATCCACTGGGCCACCAGTCAGGGCCAGAAGTAGTTTTCTTTCATATTATTCCTCTGCCCTTCTTACATTGTTCTTCTGGTTAGCATGGTCACAGATAGCTGGTGAAGCACCCAACACCACGTTGTGACAGAGGAAAAGAAAGAAGCCTATATCTGCTTCATTGAAGGATGTTTCCAGTATGTTGCACACACCACTCCTGCTTTTAGACTGTTGGCCAGAACGTGGTCACATGCCCACAGCAAGATTCAAAGGAAGCTGGCTAATGTAGCTGGTTTTCTAGGTAGCCACGAGCCAGCTGAACAGATGGCTGCAGCATCAGAGAATGAACACTGGGACACTGGCAGAACCTGCTATGTCGTTCAAGAGCTAGAAATCTGTGTGCAAGTCTCTGTTCTCCCACTTTTACTTCTTATGTGAATTCAGTCACACACTTACTGATTCTAGCTTTCAAACCCTCAAATATGTTTATTTTTCCTCTATCCCTACTGAAGTAGCCTCTTAACCAATTTCCTTAGCTTCAGACTTGTGCCTAACAAATTTACCCACAACATTGAAGATAGATTATTAAAACAACCAAACTCCAAAATTCAATAAGTTATTTTGCTTTAGTATATTACCATTAACCATTAATGGTAAAATTAGACATTAAATAATGTCTAAATTTATTATCATTAACCTCTTTTTTACATTACCCTTGTTCTTTAAAATAAGGAAACTTTGCTTCTAGAAGGGTTGACCATACCTTGTCATAAGTCTAATACTTTCCTAAGAGGACAGTGTATTTCCAAAAAAGTGAACTTTGCGTGGTCAACTCTGGTTCAATGTTTCTGCTCTCTGGTAGTGGCTCAATTTAAGAATGGATGATTTCATTCCGCTCATCTGTGAATGGAATCAGAGACATGCAAACAAGGAGCAGAATGACGGTGACCAGAGGGGTGGAGAGAGGGAGAGAGAGGGGAGAAGGGGAAGGGTTTAGTTAAGGAGCTTGCATGAATGGCCCATGGACATGGACAACAAGGGAGGTATTGAATGTAGGAGAGAGGATGATATGGGTGGGGCAGGGTGGAGCAATGGGAGGAAAATGAAACAATTGCAATACAACAAGAAATTAATAAAATTTAAAAAATGAATGGATCTGTTCCATTTTGGTGTTGGATTTAGAGCTATACATGGGACGTCGCTATTTTCTTTGAGAGATAAAATATATTTACTAAATGTTGGCTGTGTGGTCAGTAAACTGAGTATTTGATGATACAAAACAGATTAGCACTGGAGCAATATGGATGGCTTCAAACTCAGTATGAGGCATTCTTAAACTCATTTTAGCCACTCCACCATGTTATTGAGTCATTCTCCTCTCCATCTTGCCTCCCACACTGTTCATTTACCCTTCCTTTATTCCTTTAATCCCAGGAAGTTTTCACTGAAGTTTAGTTTCATCTCATTTATAATCATATGGATGAATGCTCTCTTTCATGGGGTGCTTTTGTCATTTAAAAAATGGTTTCAATATCTCAAAATCCTTGAAGAAAGTAATGATTTTTTAAAATATTTTTTTTAATTTTATTGTTGTATTACATCCATCCCCTTTTTGCTCCCCTCTGTCCCCCTCCCCACCCACCCATTCCCCCCAAAGTCAATCCCACCTGTTGTCCATGTCCATGGTTCCTTTATACCAGGTTCTTGTCTAAGCTGCTCCCCTTCTTTGCCTCTGCCTCCCCCCTCCCTCCAACCCCGTTCCCCCTGACCACTGAAGGCCTATTCCTTGTATTCATATACTTGGTTCTGTTTTGCTTGTTGTTAGTTTTCCTCATTATTGTCCCATAATGGGTGAGATCATATGATATTTGTCCTACACTGACTGGCTTATTTCACTAAGCATAATACTCTCCAGTTCCAAGTTATTATTTTTAGAGAGAACAGGAAGTGAGAAAGAAAAGGAGAGAAACATCATTGTATGGTTGCCTCTTTCACCTGCCTCCAGCTATGGACTTGGCTGGAGACCTGGCCTCCAACCTGGTTATATGCTATGGCTGGGAATAGAACCAGAGACCTTTAGGTTCTCAGGTTGGCCCCTTATCCACTGTGCCACCAGCCAGGACTTAATGATTTTTTTTTTAGGTTTCTTTTTTTAAAATTTAATTTAATTTTATTGTTGTTGTATTACATCCATCCCCCCTTTTTTTTTACTTCATATTTCCTGTTTCCTTTTTGTCCTCCACTCCTTGGTAGTTTTTGTTATTTGCCTTTAATATTAGGCTTTTCTTGGACAATTTGCATGGTTTTGTCTCTATTTTTATAAAAGGCTTTCTTCAGATAGTTGGTAATTTTTAGTTTTCTACTTATTTCAGTACTGAGGGACTACAAAAATACTTGGAAACACTGCTCTTTCTCTTATTTTTCTTCTTTTCCATACACTAAGCCAAATTCTCCTCCTCTACTTCTCATCTTAAATGATAACTTTCAAGAAAGAGTAAGCTTCTTTAAGCCCCCAAATAAGATAGAATATACTTAGTAAGGAATCCAGTGACATTTGTTATTTTCTTGTCATAATCATCATAGTTTTAATTACATGCAATACCCAATGCCTCATTTGAACACACAGGGACCAGGGAGAGAAGGACACATATAGAGCTGACATTGTGGATCTGTCACTGTGAGGTCATGGCCCACCAAGCTCTCTTCTCACAGAAATCAAGACAGCAAGTTTTCCTGAAGAAAACCCGGGAGGAAATGGCATGCTGTCCAGGCTGAACTGCATCAAGAATACAGGGGCAAAGTGGGATTGACTTCGGGGGGAATGGGTGGGTGGGGAGGGGGACAAAGGGGAGCAAAAAGGGGATGGATGTAATACAACAACAATAAAATTAAAAAAAAAAAAAGAATACAGAGGGAAAAAAGCAAAGAGGTTATCTACAATATGATTTTATTTTACTTTTAAAATTTATTATGTATGTATGTATTTATTTATTTAAAAAAATTTTAAAGAATTTATTTACTGTTTTTAGAGACAGAGAAAGGGAGAGAGGCAGAGAGGGAGAGAAACATCCATGTATGGTTGCCTTTCACCTGCCTCCAGCTACGGACCTGTTTGGAGACCTGGCTTGCAACCTGGTTATGGGCGCTGGCTGGGAATCCAACCAGCAACCTTTGGGTTCACAGGCCAGTGTCTTATCCACTGTGCCACCAGCCAGGGCCTACAAAATGATTTTAAAGTAAAAAGGGTGTTTTGATGGAGATAGGAGAAGCTTATATGGGAAATCATGAAACTTTTACTACATCTGGCTCATGTACAGTCATGCCAAGTTTTGCCCAGAGTGGGCAAATAAAATTTGGTTTTGGTCAATCATTACTAGTCTAACACACCATGCACTGTTTTTGTCCCTTTGACTCTAATTTTGGAGGTGTAGCTTAATTCTCTCAGGTTTTGACTTGGAATTTTCTTTGTTGGCAAACCATCTAGATCCCTTCCTCAGTCATGCTGATTTCAGCTTCTTGACCATATCTACAGTTTTCATTCTGTTAATGTGATACTATGGTCAGCTGTAATAAGAAACTTTCTCTCCCTATTCCATGCCAATTGAAATTTCTGAATGTCTTTCTGACAAGCCTCCTGCCCATCCTTTGTTTGCTGTGCTCATGTCTAGAGGGCACCAACGGTTTGAGAAATGGGATGAGGTACACATCAGTAGTAAGAGTAAAAGTAAGCACTAGCCTAGAAAGACTTTATATATTTGAAATGTTGGAGGAATTGTGGATTCAGAGACCCATAATGACACTCAGGCATTTTGAATCTTCAAACTTATTCTTAACATACAACTTTCCATTTACGAATATAAAAAATGTTCTATAACTTATTTTTCTGATAGCTGGGGAGTTAGAGCCTACTTGGTATTCTGTTCTTCCAAGATTTTCAATTCTGTCTAAGAAGCATTTGAATCTATGTGGCACCAAACTGCTTGGTTATTAATATGGACAATAGATATATTTCTTATACATTGTTACTGAGAATCTAAGACCTTAAGAATATGTACTAGTGTAATTTTAAGAAATTGATGTATTATTTGCAGTATCTCTTTATCTAGTACATCTTTAATAAATAGTGTCATTTCTCTAAACACTATAAAGCATCCAGAAGAGATTTAATATAGTCAACAATTACGATGTTAATGATTTCAATAAAAATAGCAATGTTTTATATTCTTTTTTTTTAATTTTAATTTCATTGTTGTTGTATTACATCCATCCCCTTTTTGCTCCCCTCTGTCCCCCTCCCC
>PVIW01014379.1:0-23679 GCA_004026585.1 Noctilio leporinus | reverse complement strand
CCTCCCCCCTCCCCACTCCCCCCAACCCCTTTCCCCCTGACCACTGGAGGCCTATTCCTTGTATTCATATACTTGGTTCTGTTTTGCTTGTTGTTAGTTTTGCTCATTATTGTCCCATAATGGGTGAGATCATGTGATATTTGTCCTTCATTGACTGGCTTATTTCACTAAGCATAATACTCTCCAGTTCCATCCATGTTGTTGCAAAGGGTACAAGTTCCTTCTTTCTTTCCGCTATATAGAATTCCATTGTGTAAATGTACCAAAGTTTTTTGATCCAATCATCCACTGATGGGCACTTAGGCTGTTTCCAGCACCTGGCTATTGTAAATAGTGCCGCTATGAACATAGGTGTGCATAGGTTCTTATGAATTGGTGTTTCAGGATTCTTTGGATATAATCCAAGTAGTGGAATTGCTGGATCAAAAGGCAGTTCCATTTTTAGTAGTTTAAGGAAACCCCATACTGTTTTCCACAGTGGCTGCACCAGCCTACATTCCTACCAACAGTGTATGAGGGTTCCCTTTGCCCCGCATCCTCGCCAACACTTGTTGTTTGTTGATTTGTTGATGATTGCCATTCTAACAGGTGTGAGGTGGTATCTTATTGTGGTTTTAATTTGCATCTCTCTGATGACTAGCGATGTTGAGCATTCTTTCATATGCCTCTGGGCCCTTTGTATATCTTCCTCAGTGAGTTGTCTGTTCAAGTTCAAAGGCATTTTTATGCACCAACAATGAAACATCAGAGAAAGAAACTAAAAAACAAATCCCATCTACTATAGTGACCAAAAAAAAAAAAAAAAATACAAAAATAACAAACAAAAAAAACCCCCTCAGAATAAAATTTAATCAAGGAGAGAAAAGGCTTGTACTTGGAAGACTACAGACCACTGAAGAAATTAAGGAAGATACAAATAAATGGAAACATATACCATGTTCATGGATGGGAAGAATTAAAATCATTAAAATGTTCATACTACCCAAAGCAATCTATAGATTCAAAGCAACATCATATAAAATACCAACATCATATTTCACAGAATTAGAGCAAATACTTAAAAATATGGAGTCAATGTTCATAGCAGCGCTATTTACAATAGCCAAGTGCTGGAAACAGCCTAAGTGCCCATCAGTGGATCATTGGATCAAAAAACTTTGGGTGATCACTTTGGCAGCACATATACTAAACTTGGAATGATACAGAGAAGATTAGCATGGCTCCTGCACAAGGATGACACACAAATTTGTGAAGCACTCCATATTAAAAACAAAAAACAAAAAACAAAAATACCCCAAAACTTTGGTACATTTACACAGTGGAATACTACACAGCAGAGAGAAAGAAGGAACTCCTACCCTTTGCAACAACATGGATAGAACTTGAGAGTATTATGCTTGGTGAAATAAGCCAGTCAGTGAAAGACAAATGTTATATGATCTCACCCATTACAGGACAATAATGAACTAAACAAATAAACAAGCAAAATAGAACCAGATACATGAATACAATGAATAGACATTCAGTGGGCAGAGGGGAGGGGGGAGGGGGAGGAGGAGGCAAAAAAAGGGAGCAATTTAGTCAAGGAACTAGTATGGGAAAACCATGGACATGGGCAACAAGTGGGATTGACTTTGGGGGGGAGTGAGTGGGTGGGGAAGTGGACTGAGAGGAGTAAAAAAGGGATGGATGTAATACAACAATAAAATTAAATTAAAATATGGAAATCAGAAACGACCCTGAATAGCTACAGCAATCTTGAGAAAGAAGAATAAAGTAGGAGGGATCACAATACCAGCTATCAATCTATATTTCAAGGCCATAGTAATCAAAACAGTCTGGTACTGGCACAAGAACAGACAAACAGATCAATGGAACAGAATAGCGAGCCCAGAAATAAACCCAGGTCTCTAAGGGCAACTAATATTCGACAAAGGCGGAAGGAATATAAAAATGGAGTACAGAATGGGTGGGTTGGGAAGGGGACAGAGGGGAGCAAAAAAGGGGATGGATGTAGTACAACAACAATAAAATTAAAAAAGAAAAAAAATGGAGTGCAAATAGCCTCTTCAACAGGTGGTGTTGGGAGAACTGGACAGGCCCATGCAAAAGAATAAAACTAGACAACCAGCTTACACTATACACCAGAATAAATTCAAGATGGATAAAAGACTTAAACATAAACAGTGCCACCATAAAAGCCCTAAAGGAAAACATAGGCAAAAAAATTGCAGATATCCCACACAGCAAAATATCCATGGATATATCTCCCAGGGCAAGGGAAATAAAGGAACAAATAATCAAGTGGGACTACATCAAACTGAAAAGTTCCTGCTCAGCTAAAGAAATCATCAACAAAATAAAAAGGGAACCAATCATATGGGAAAACATATTTGCCAATGACACCTCAGTCAAGGGTTTAATCTCCAAAATTCATGTGTTTAAAGAACTAATATGACTTAACACCAAGGAGACAGACAGCCCAATGAATAAATGGGCAAAGGACCTGAACAGACACTTATCTGAGAAGGACATACAAAGGGCCCATAAGCATAGGAAAGAATGCTCAACATTAGTAGCCATCAGAGAGATGCAAATTAAAACCACAATGAGATACCACCTCACACGTGTCAGAATGGCCATCATCAACAAACCAATAAACAACAAGTGCTGGTGAGGATGTTGAGTAAAAGGAACCCTGGTGCACTGCTGGTAGGAATGCAGACTGGTGCAGCCACTATGGAAAACGGGATGGAATTTCCTCAAAAAAAGAAAAAAAAAAACTGGAATAGAACTGCCTTATGACCCAGTGCTTCCATTACTAGGATTATACCCCAAGAATCCTGAAATACCAATTCAGAAGAACCTATGCACCCCTATATTCATAGCCATGCTATTTACAATAGCCAAGTGCTGGAAACAACCTAAGTGCCCTTCAGTGGATGAATGGATCAAAAAACTGTGGTACATTTACACAATGGAGCTCAATGGAGCAGAAAGAGAGATCTCTTACCATTTCCATGGATGGAACTGGAGAGTATCATGCTTAGTGAAATAAGCCAGGCAGCAAAAGTTAAATACCATATGTTCTCACTTAATACAGGTGACTAATGAACAAACAAATACACAAACAAAACAGAACCAGAGACATGAATACAAGGAACAGGCTTTCAGTGTGCAGAGGGTAGGGGGAGGATGGGGAGAAGGAGGCAAAGAAGTGAAACAGTTTAGTCAAGGAACCAGCATGAATGACCCATGGACATGGACTATATGTGGGATTGACTGTGGTGGTGGGGATAAGGAGGGTGGGGAAGGGGAGAGCAGAGGTAGAAAAACGAGAACAATGTAATATAACAACAATAAAATACAATTTTTAAAAGTTGGAGGAAAAGTCCTCAAAAAAAAAAAAAAAAGAAAAAAAGTTAAAATGGGCAAAGATGAGAAGAAACAATAAGCAAATAACTGAGAAATGAGGGGAAAAACCCATAAAATTAAACAAAGTAAAACGAATTAGAACCAGGTACCATGGACATGGACAACAGGTGGGATTGACTTTGGGGGGAATGGGTGGTGAGTGGGGAGGGGGACAGAGGAGAGCAAAAAGGGGATGGATGTAATACAACGACAATAAAATTAAAAAAGAAAAAATTAAAATAATTAGAACCATGAAATTTCTGTTTCTAATGTTTTTTGAGGGCTCAGGAGTGAAGACAAACTTGAGCGTCTTCCACATAGACTTCAGCCCCTCACATGTTCCTGATGCTCTGTTTTACAAGAACATTTTCTACAGACAACATCCATTTCCCTTGCCTGGTAGAGCAGAAGAGTGTTCAAAGCAGCTTTGATCAAGGCAGCATCCTCAGGACAGTTTGTAAGGGAGGAAGCCAGGAGGCTTTTTAATTTAAAAATAAGTGCTGCTTTGTCTCCCAGGTTTCCTTAATTGAGGCAGAAGCTGAATCTAGGACACAGCCTTGTGGGAGATAGGCTATGGCACGGTCATGTGGAGGCTGGATTCTGGGCAAGGAAGGAGATGGTGAGCACCAGAAAGGTGTGAATGTGGTATGTGCTGTGTGGCATGTAGCATGTGGTGTGTACATGTGCATGTATGTGAATGTGTGAGTGTGTGTACAGTTACAGCGAAGTATCCTGAACTGTCAAACCTGTAAGATTAAAATTTCAAAATGCACTGTAAGGGAGAGAAACTGTACTCACATTAGTGGTGTTATTTGATTTTGTGGGGAAGTTGCAGAAAAATTTAAATTCTTTCAAACAGAGATGGAGGAAAACAAAGAAAAGAAAGCAAGTCCAAGATTGTCTGAATTGTTTTTGTCTGAAATAGACTGCAGGTCTCGGAGTTGAAAATTTCCTTTTTGTTGTGATGTTGCTAAAATTTTGACCTAAAATATTTGTTTTCTCTTGAAACCAGAGTAAATGCACAAAAAGTGATTAGAAGAAATGGAGAAAAGAAGGATGAGGAAGCATATAATGTACATGTGAAGACATTGCTGATGGAGTTTGATGTTGCTTTATGGCACTTTTACCCAACTTTCAAATAGATTTGAAGTGAATTTGATGGATAAAGGCATGAAGGGAGGGAGGGGAATAGGCCATGGCTACCACCTATTCTACAGCTATTGAAAGGTGTTA
Organism: Noctilio leporinus; assembly: GCA_004026585.1. Taxonomy (NCBI): domain Eukaryota; kingdom Metazoa; phylum Chordata; class Mammalia; order Chiroptera; family Noctilionidae; genus Noctilio; species Noctilio leporinus. The sequence continues at coordinate 19,032 of PVIW01014379.1, read as the reverse complement.
TCATGCAGGTGGGATTTATTTGCTCTATAAATCCATGATGGACATAATAATGAGAAATATGGTATGATCTACAAACATTCTGATTGAAGATGGAAGAAAATTCTTAAATTTGAGAATACTTGGAATACAAAAAAAAAATAATATACTATGTATTAACATAGTTGGAGTAGTAAAAGTGTTGTGCAAAGTCAAAGAATCATTAGTATTTAGCCCTAAAGAGAGATGGTGATAGTTTCATTATTAAAACACACCAGAGCAGTAATACAGATAACTGATCCCACAGTGGCTGCAGACTCCAAAATTCAGGCCCAGGGACGAGATGAGATCACAGTGTGTGCTGGGATCCCTTGGGGAGGTGAAATATTCTGCCTGCTTCCCCAAATTCCTGGAAGGTTACCATTTCCATCTGATAGGCTTTACTGTTCCCCTGATGTAAATGGCTGCTTCCCTTGAAAAAATCTCAAGATGTATGTGGCTGAGGACCATCTGCTTAGTTTCAGGTGATGACTTAGAGCAGACATTAATCTTTGAAGAATTGGTGAATTTTCATCTCATAAATGTTAAAGCATATGTCTTGCAGGAATTAGGCTGGAACAGGGGGCATTTCCACGTGCAGTGCTATGGAGAAATTGGAACTGTGTAGTTAAGTGTGAAAAAGAGTTTTCTTTGGGAAGACACTTTAATAGTTAAAGTAGTTTTCTGTTCCATTGCTTGGCCTGAGGGAAGGAGTTGGGAGTAATAACAACCTCACCCACTTTTGAGTTCATCCTATATTCTGGGCCCTTTACACCTGTTAGCTTGTTTAATACAACAACCCTAGGAGGGAGGACATTAAAAGTGAATAAACTGAGACTTCAATATAGTATATATCTTTTCCAGGGTTATAGAATTAAGATACTGACTTAGTAATTCGAATCCAGCCCTATCTGACTCCAAAGCCTCAGGGGATATTGGTTGCTTTCCTCCTTGCACTAAGCTTCACTGTCTGTTTTCATTTGTGTTTCTCAGAAGCAATTCTGAGATAAGGGTTGGGAAGCAGGTGGCTTATTCAGGAGACATTCCCAGTGGTAGGGAAAAGGAGAAGGAAGGCAGAGAAAGGAAGGTAGCCAATAAATAGTCCATTATTGAGTTACCAATGTGAACAACTGGGGCTCAGTCCTGTGGGGGAACTTGGGAAAATGAATTATACTGCCTTTAGGACAAGGAGCTGGTGCCTTCTAAAAATTGAGGTGTAATCAATATATAACATATTAATTTCAGGTGTACAATATAATAAATTGATGTTTGCAAGATTATCACCAAAATAAGTCTACTTAACATCCATCACCTTACACAGTTAAAAAAAACAAAAACAAAAAACTTTTTCTTGAGATGAGAACTTTTAAGATCTACTCTCTTAAAGCTGGAGCATTCATATGTCATCAACTGTCATTGGCTGAAGGATGAGGAGGCAAAAGCTGGCTTTGGTGATCAGGGAATGTCCTCTGTCTAGGAAATAAAAATGCTCTGGTAGAAGTCAGGCTGACATGCACTGAAGTACAAAGGGTGACAGAAAGTGAGTTATAGACACTTGGGGACCATGGACCTCTCTTGTGCCTAGGGTGCCAGCTAACTTGGTGTTCAGCATTGAGCCTTAAAATGGTTCTGCAGAGGCTCAAGTGCCCTCCTCCACATGTCCACATGATGCAGCCATCTCACCATCTCACAAGCATAAGGGAATGGCCAAGATAATTGCAGAAGTGGCAGATCTGACATTGCAAAGCTTAAAAACCAAGGCCAGGAGCTACCTGTTTCTAAACTTCATATAATGTGAGAAAAGTAAACTCCATTTTTTCAATACACTACTGGTCTGTTTTTCTTTAACTTTTAGCCTAAAGCATTCCTACCTGTCATGGTAGTAGGGCAGGAATTTGGACGAGGCAGTCTAAGTGCAGGGCCCATGTTCTTAATCTCTGCACTTTTGAGCACCTAAATCAGTTGGCACAAAGATCTTTGCACACACATACTACTTTTACTGTTTAATTAAGGAAGAAAAGTTGACAGATTTACCTGTCGAATTTTCTGCTTGTATCCCAAATCTAAGAGTCCAGATAAAGGATGGGGGAGGTGAGGCTCAGACAGCATGCATGAGAAAGATGGAAGTGAGTTAGTCTAAAGTACATTCCCTATGGTTAGCCATGGGATGCTGCTTAACTTGACATGTATTTAGAGAATTATGGTATCTCCAGAGAAGCGTGGTATTTAGTTGTGCCAACATAAATATACAAATGTTGTGATGACAGTATGCTGAATGAAAGAAACAAATGAATACTGGCTTACTGCAGGTCCTCTGAAAAGCAGACAATAATGCAAAATTAAATGTACAAGGATTTTATTAAGGGAAATGCCTGTGAGATAAATAGGGAGGTTGCTAGGGAAATGAGATACTGTGATGCCTGTCTGGCCCAAGGCCAGTGGACAGGGAGGTAGGTGGGAACATTCTAGACTGTCATATAGCCTTTGGAGGGTTCAGTAAGGCCTGCAGGCTGTCCTTAAACCAAAGGCAGCAATTGGATAAGCCATGTTTTCCACAGTAATGGACATCACTGAAAACACCACAATGAATTTTAGAGCCTAGTAGCTGGGGTTTTTAGCTAGTGATGCTCCCTGGAGTTGGACACCTGTGAGGTGCATTCTTTTTTCTTTTTGGCTTAAACAAGGATATTTTCTTTCTCACAATTCTAGAGGCTAGAAAGTCTAAGATCAAGGTGCCAGCAGATTCTGTTCCTGGAGAGGACTTACTTCCTGGCCTCTCTGTGCTATGAGGCACATTCTTAATCCTCACTGCCATAAATACAAAATGTACAATCATATTAATACAAAGTTCCAGAACAAGGAGAATTAATTTATGGTAGAAGAAAATCAGAGCAGTGGTTTCTTCTGTGGGTGGGGACAAATTGGGGATGGGTATAAAGAAACTTTCTGTTTTATATCTTAATAGGAATTAGGGTTACACAGATGTATGCATTTGTTAAAACTCAATTAATGTATGCTAAACTTATGCATTTCACTTCATGTAAATATTTTAAAAGAAAAAATCTGTAAATAAATATTAAACTCTAATGATAGGCATACGATGTATTTTGAGGAGGAACTCTGCAAGTTACTTTGAAATTCGTCCAAAAAAAAGATGGAATTTAACACCCATTCAGATGGCTGCTTTTACAAAAAAGAAAATAATGTGTTGACAGGAATATGGAGAAATTGCAACCCTTATGAACTGGTGGTAGGAAAGTGAAATGACTCAGCCACTGCGGGAAGTTTAATTTAATATGATCCAACAATCCCCCTCATGGGTATACCTTCAAAAGAACTGAAAGCAGGAACTTGAAGAGATATTTGTATACCCATGTTCATAGTACCATTATTCATAATAGCCAAAAGATGGAAGCAACTCTAATGTCCATAGACAGATAAATGGATAAAATGCATTTACATACAGTGGGATATTATTTAGCCTTATAAAGGAAGGAAATGCTGTGACATGTTACAATATGAATTAACCTTGAGGACATTATATTAAGTGAAATAAGTCAGACACAAAAGGCAAATAATGTGTGATTCCACTTATATGAGATACCAAGAGTAGTCAAATTATTTAAAAAGAAAGTAGAATGGCAGTTGCCAGAAATAGGGATGAGGGGGAAATTGGGACTTGTTTAATAAATATGGAGTTTCTATTTTGCAAGATGAAAAAGTTCTGGACATTGATTGCACAACGATGTGAATACACTTAATATTACTGAATTGTGAAAGTGTACACTTAAAAATGGTTAAGATGGGCTCTTGCCTGAGCCAGTTAGTCTGTGGCAAGGCATCAGGGCAACCTGTACTGTTGAAAGTGGCAAGTAGAGGTGCCGCCCTAGCAGCCAGGACTCTGGACTATGGCAGCTAGTGATACAGAATGAGATGGACTAGCTTCAGAAAAGACATCCCCAGACAGAGATAAGAAAAAGAGCAGTCAGATGTGTCTGTTTCTTCTAGAGCCTCAAAACATCATTACTCAAGATCATGATAGAGATCAAGAGAAAAAAAACACAGGAGCTGGAGCAGAAGCAAAGAGGCAAGAAAGCATGAATCCAAAGATAAATCCATTAAGAAACACAAGTCTGAGGAACATAATGACAAAGAGCATTCTTCTGATAAGGGAAGAGAGCAACTAAATTCATCTGGAAATTGTGAGGACAGTCACAATGCAAAGAAAGAAGGTCATCAAGAGGCAGAAATCACTCAAGGTCTAGGTCTCATGAAAGGCATCATTGTAGTAGAAGCAGGGAGAGGAAGAAGTGAAGATTCCACAGTAGGGAGTAGAAGAAGTCAGGATCCAGAAGCAGAGAGAGGAAAAAATCATGATCCAGAAGCAACAAAAGGAAATGACACATCTGATCTTGTTCCCACTCAAGGTCAATATACAGGCATAGGAGTAGAAACGAGAGAAGGAAAAGGTATAGAGGTTGAGATAGAAGATAATTGAAAAACCAAGGAGATTTAGCAGCAGTTTAAGTGGAACTCCTAGTCCACTTCCCTTCAGAGGCAGAAACACAGCAATGGATGTACAGGAAGCCTTAGCTAGGAGGATGGAAAAGGCAAAGAAGTTATGAGTGAGAAAAAGAAATGGTTGAAAAACAGAAACAAGAAATAGCTGCAGTGGCTGCAGTCACTGAGGTTCCATTCTCCATGTTGCTGCCCTGTTGGCATCAGGAACACAAGTAACTCCTCAGACAGCTAAGGCAGCCCTACAGGCTTTGGCAGAGACTGGGGTCAATGTACCTAGCAATCATAACCCAGCAATTTTGAATTCAATGAAATTTTCTGAACAAGAGAATGAAAGGAAAATGCTTTGGCAAGGCAAGAAAGAAGGGGAGAAATCCAAGTTTGCTGAAGTATGAGAAAAATTGAATTTTGGAAACAAAGACCAAAACATCAAATTTAGGAAATTGATGGGTATTAAAAATGAAGGTGAAGCTGGATATAGCTCAGTTGATGAAGAAAGTTAAAAGACTTTGAAGCAACAGGAAGAAGTATTTAGAAATCTAGATGCCCAATATGAAATGGCAAGTCCACAGACTCACACACAAAGAGAAATGGGATTGGGTTTAAGGTCATCAATACGAGGAACGGATGCAGTTTGAAAACGATCACATTGGAATTTTGTAGATTTCTGGTTCTGATGTCAGGTCCTTGTTCACCAAACAGCTATCATTCTAGCTTGCATAGGTGTTGCATTGACTTTAATTTATTGAAAAATAATGATTTAAAAAATAAATATTATATCAGTGATGCTGGCTGGTGTTAGTGTTGTAATCAGGCTAAACCCACTTCTGTTAAAATTAATGGGACTATGGAAGGACAATATTTTCTAGTTGATGAAATCTACTTTTAAAATATATAAAATCTGCAAGTGCGATAAAATCTCATACATGGATTTTTTTTTTCAGGTCTGCTGTCTTGTGTGCTTTTGTAGTGGAACTTGTACAGTTATTTTCATCTCTTGAAGTATGAAAGAGTCTTGGCTATTGGCTCAGTGGATAGGTGCCAACCTTCAAACTCGAAGATCGCTGGTTCGATTCCCAGCCAGGGCATGTTACCAGGTTGCAAGCCAGGTCTCCAGCCAGGTCCTTAGCTGGAGGCAGATGGAAGGCAACCACACATTGATGTTTCTCTCCCTTTTTTCTTCTGTCCTTGCCCTTCTTTCTGAAAATGGTGAATGAAATCTTTTTTAAAAATGAAAGAAATGTTATGTAGATGTCCTTTAAAATATCTGGCCATTTGGTACATACCAGCACAAATAAGTTGGGTGATGATAATAAAAATGTTTTTCTAAAAAAATAATGTTAATATGGTAAATTTTATATTATGTATATTTCACCACAATTAAAAATTAAAAAAAAATAATTTAAAAGATGGCCCTGGCTTGTGTGGCTCAGTTGGTTAGAGTGTCATCATGTGAACCAAAGGTTTGTGGATTCAGTTCCCCATTGAGGTACATGCCTGGGTTGCTGGTTCAATCCTCATTTGGGGTGCATATGAGAAGGGAGCCAATTGATGTTTCTCTTTCTTATATCTCTCTCTCTCTCTCAAAACAATGAAAAAAAATGTCCTTGGGTGAGGATGATGGAGCGATGGTTTGATAGAAGAGTACAAGAATGGATAGTACAGCTACATGTTGACAGCAGAATTTGGATACATGGATATTCAGGATACAATACTTTTTACTTTGCTATGTATTTAAATTTTTTCTTTAAAAATACAAGGCAAAAAAAAGATGTATTTTGACAAACTAGACCATATTTGGAAATAATTAGGGAAGGGAAACATAGTTCTCATGCAGAAAAAAACTGAAAGTACTATACATATTTAATATGAAAATGAGAAGACTCAAGTCCATGAGCCTTTCCTCCAGGATGTGAAAGGCTGGCATACATAAGGGAGTTTTGGCTTGTTTGATCTGGCTCCAAGGTATAGAACCAGCACCAATTCAATGAAGATCTCAGAGGTACAGAAGTATACTTATTAAGTATAATAAGTAAATTGCTAGTAATTCTACTTAAATATTAAATTATGTAGTTCTTAGTTTTTGGCAGAGTGCAATATGTGTTGGTGAGGAGAGACATAGGACAACTGTCTGCTGGAAATTTCCAGACCTAGCTGGGGCAGTGGCTCCCCATCCTTCAAGGGAAGATGATATCACAATATTATGTAGCTCCTCCAGTTAGCTGGTGTCTAGCTGTAGGATGCTGTCTCTGTTAGAAAGACCATCTCTATGATCATAAGGGTGCCATACATGCTTAGTTAGGTGCTCACTGTGATGTGTTTGGTCATTTCTAGCCCAAATCCACTACTTCATGGGATGACAAGAGACAGAGGTACTGTGGGCTTGCTGTGGCTGGTCCTCTGCCTATGTGTTTTAGGCTAAACCATGTAACACTTAAAATGTTTGCCTAAGCTCTCTGCTCAACAACTGGGAAATAAACCTCTAAAAAATGTCACAGAGGGAACTTTGTCTCTTTTGATTAGATAATTGCATTAATGCACTTATAGTTCACTATAGTTCCCATGGCTTTAAATACACCACATACTGGTGTCTCCCAAAATTATATCTTCAGCCTAAACTACTCTCTTGATATCCAGGTTGATATCCTCATTTGGATGTCTAATAGGCATCTTAAATGTTAAAGTATCTATAACTGAGTTCCTGTTTCTATCACTACCACCCCCATACAGCCTGTTCTGCTCTTATAGTCTTCCCATTTCAGTTATTGCCAAATCTATCCTTTTGCTCTTGCCAAAAACCTTGATTTAACCACCGACTCCTCTCTTTTTCTCATCTCTGACAGTCCCAACATCCTATTGTTTCTATGTGAAAACATATCCAGAAATATGACCATTTTGCAAATTCATTGTCACCATTATCCGTTGTTTGATTGATTTAATATTGTTAACCTGTTCCCTTTTTTCCTTTGGCTGTAGGGTGGTAGCTACTTCCTTTTGTTACTACCTCAGTAATAAATTATTTATTTACTTATTTTAAAATTATATTTTATTGATTATGCTATTATAGTTATCAATTTATTGCCCTTTGACCCCCTCTACCCAGCTTCCACACACCCTCAGGCAACCTCCACACCAATGTTCATGTCCATGGGTCATGCATATTAGTTCTTTGGTTACCCATTTCCTATACCATACTTTACATCCCCATGGCTATTCTGTAACTACCTATTTGTACTTCTTAACCCCCTCACCTCTTCACACACCCACACCCTTACCATCTGGCAACCATCAAAATGCTCTCTGTATCCATGATTTTGTTTGTGAACTTTTGTTTGCTTAGTTTGCTTTTAGATTCAATTGTTGATAGTTATGTATTTATTGCTATTTTATTGTTCTTCTTTTTCTCAAATAAGTCACTTTAACATTTCATAGAATAATGGTTTGGTGATGATGAACTCCTTTAGTTTTTTCTTGTCTTTTTATCTGCCCTTTGATTCTAAATGATAGCTTTGCTGGGTAGAGCAAACTTGCCCGTAAGTCTCTGCTTTTCATGACTGAATATTTCTTGCCAATCCCTTCTTCTTGCTCTGGGGACCACCACTGACCTATTCTTTTGAACAGGGAGGTGTTCACAATATACAGTGTTGACTCTGGGAAAAAATGAGTTTCTTCTTGTAGAATATAGGGCCTACAAATATTAAAGGGATGTTTTCTCTCATAGGGATTGTGGCTAACACAACTCTCTCCAGTGGGAAGTGAATTAACTCAGAGCATCAATCTCCTAATTAGAAAAGCCAAAGCAATGGTCCTCAAGAGAGGAAGGCATGGGATAAGATTACCATGGAACTACACACATCACTCCTCCCCTCTTTCCTAATGGAGGTGAGCATATCAGGATGACCCAGCAAGAGTGGGCGCAGGTGGTTTTTGTTTCCCAGGCAACAAAGAGGGGCAGTTCTCTCTCTTATCCAACTGGGAATCACTAGCAAGAGAAAAACCTAATGCCATTTATGAAAGTTTGAAATACATACTATTGACTCTGCTTCTAGGAATCTATTATGCAGAAACACTTGCACACACATTCAAAGATAAATGGACAAGGACGAGAATCATAGCATTTTGTAATAGCAATAATAACAACAAGAACAACATCTGGTTAAATGTATGGTCTAGCTATCATATGGAATTCTGTGCTTTGGTTAGAATGAAGATGATAGGTAAGTAAGGAGTGATCTCCAAGCAGCATATTTGAGTGGAAAAAAGCAAGTTGTATGATATGTCTAGTGCATTACTTTTATAAAACAAAGATAATGAAATCATCTGTATGCATGTTTAAGTATATAAAAATTATGGAAAAGATACACAAGTTCTTAATGCTGATTACTTATGAAGGTGGGAATAGAATAGGGTTGAATTTTCAATTAAAAAATAGGCTTTGGCACTTGATCATTTTTTACAGTTCATATTTATTAACATATTTTATGCAATAAAAATTAATTAAGAAAATAAATATACAACAAGTCTCCTTAGCCTCAGTGCTGCGCATTCTCCTCTCCACTGCACCTCTTCAGTTATTTTGCCATCATGAGCCCTTTTCATTCACACCTGTACCCATACTGCCACTATGAGCATCAGGTGACACATGAACAAAAGGAGTTAAATAAAAGTTCAAGAAATTCTATAGGGGAAGGAAAAAGGAAAGTGTCCCCAAGCACCTATTAAATGACCTGGCTACTCTCTGCTAGACAATGTGTATGTATTACTGAAGATGATTTTGAGAGATAGCATTTTAAAGATGTCCAAGCCAATCACAGTTTCTCTGTTTTAAATACAGCTTAAAATATGGACTTGATTTAGGAATAAGTAATTCTATCCTTAGCCAGCATCTTCCTAATTGGAGTCAGTGTCTTCTGTTTCAACACCCTTCAGTCTGCCCTAGGAGATATTTTTTTCCAACACAAACCTCAACATATCTCTTTCTTGCTTAAAATTCTTTAATGACTTTGTGGGGGAATGGGTGCATGGGGAAGAGGACAGAGGAGAGCAAACATAAGTAAAATTAAATAATAACAAAACAAAACAAAACAAAACAAAAGAAAAAGAACCTAGTATGGAAGAACCATGGACATGGACAACAAGTGGGATTGACTTTGTGAGGGAGTGGGTGGGTGGGGAAGGGGACAGAGTGGAGTGAAAAGTGGATGGATGTAATACAACAACAATAAAATTAAATTTAAAAAATTCTTTAAGGATCAAACATTGCCACAAGACAACATCAACATTCACAAGCATAATCTTCAAGTCTCTTCATGACCTGGCCTCTGACTATCTTTTCAATTCTATCACCAGCCATGTGCCCCACCCTTCAGCAAGCTAGTGTCACTAAGCTACTACCAATTTCTTAAATGTGCTATGTTTTCATTCTTTGGGTCATTGTATATGAAGAATATTGGGGATTTTCTGGTGAATTTTTACTTATCTTTTAAGCCTAAATTCATGTATCTGAAACACTTTCAGACCCCCTTGAACTGTATCATCTTTACTTACTCCATGCCCTGCATACCTCATGCTTTAGACATATTTACATTTTTTAATCTGTTTGACTTTCCTATCAGATTTTAATTCCTTGAGGACAGTGATTTTGTTTTTGTTTTTTTAATTATGTGTCCTAACACCTAGAAGTCATGTGATATATATTACAGAAATGTTTGTTCCATGGATAAATAAAAAATAAATGCAGAATACATTAAAATCAATTTGGAGGAGATAAGGACTTGAAGAAGAACATATGCAAGAGGGTTATTATTTGAAATAATCTCTTAGGTGTAAAAAATGAGGGTAATTTATCTGTAAGATTTGGTCATTAGATGATACAGAATAATTCTTAGGAAGTGAGAGTCTTATTTAAATAAAATGTGATTATCACTGATTTCAAATATTTCCTTGCTTAGAACAATTTGACTTTGCTTTATATAGGATTATGCGTTATATACAAGTAAACCACATAGTAAACAAAGAAAAAGAAGTAAAATTCAGACCCATAAGCAAACTCAATACTAAAAATGTAATACAGTTCCATATACAATAGGTAAGTATGACTGAAGTGAAGAAAAATATTGTTCAAAGGTGTATTATTTTTGGTTTTCTCTCTGAGTACCTGTATAGAGAAAACTGATGTTAAGAGCAGGTGAAGCAAATTTTAATGACTGAAGAATGGTTTAAAAACAGAATATTTACAGTTAGGCCACAACACATTCTTATAACTACTAATCTATGTAAGGACTTTAAAATGTATTAGCCATAAAGGAAAGAGTTCAGACAAACATTTGCAATTAAAAATGCTTAGGCTGTTTCAGGTAATATAACTATTTTAAACACACACACACACACACACAGACTCAAAGCCCAAATAACTATTGATGCAATGCTATTAATAGGTCTTTGCTTTAGGTCTTAAGAGACTGAAATAATGAATGACACAGTTCATGAAGAAAGATAAAAGCACTTAATGGAAAAAAGTACCATTCTTAGTTCAAAAAAGAGTTAACATAGAATGCCAGACTGCTTATCCACAGAAAATCCTGATTACAAGTTAGGCCCTTGGCTGGCATCTGGGACCTAAATTTCAGAAGCATTTCCACCATTTCCAGAGTTGGTAAGTATGGCTCATTGTGCATAAACTGTTTGTACAAACATTAGGTTTACATGCTGATGCCTGATTTCTTCTGAGAGTCTGAAACTTTGGTTGCATGCCAAGCAAGAGGTTTCTATGTATGTGAACAGCCCCCAATTAAAATCCTGGGTGCTTAAGCTCTTACAAGCTTCCATACTTGGCAACATTTCACATGTGTTGTTACACTTACCTACAATTCCACTGGTCTCTTGGAAAATAGCCCCTGGTCTCTCCTGGACTTCACCATGTGTGCCTTTTCCCTTGGCTGATTGTGCTTTGTGTCCTTTCACTGTTATAAATCTTAGTCACAAGTATAACTAAATGCTGAGTTTTCTGAGTCCTCTTAGTAAATCATTGAGCCAGGAGTGGTCTCAGGAATGTCTGCCACACCCTCAAACAACAAACATTGATTCTTTTATGACCTTACTTGAAAATTATCTTACTTAATACTCTCAGATCCTCTCCCAGCATATCTTCCTCTTTGATGTGTTGCAAATATCCAGTCAAAAAGGTGAAGGGATTAAGCAAACAAAACAAACTAACAACAAAAAACCTCATAGACACAGACAATAGTATAGTGGTTACCAGACGGAAAGGGGGTGGTGGGAGGTAGAAGAGGGTATATGGGGAACAAATAGTGATGGGAGGAGACTTGGGATGATGAACACAATACAATATACAGATGATGTACTTTAGAATTGTACACCTGAACCTATATAATCTTATTAGCCAATGTTAACCCAATAACTTCAATAAAAATAATAAAACCAATCTCATTGTTACATACATAGTTCTACAAAAGAAAATACAGTTGTTCCTTCAACAGCATGTGTTTGAAGTGCATGGTTCACTTACATGTGTATTTTCTTCAATAAATACTGTAAATATATTTTATTTCCCTTATGATTTTCTTGATAATGTTTTCTTTTGTCTAGCTTACTTTATTGTAAGAATGAAGTATATAATACACATAACACAAAATATGTGGTAGTGGACTGTTTATGTTATCTATAAGGTGTGTCAAAGATTATGCTCAGATTTTTGACTATGTGGAGGTTGGTGTCCTTAACCCCTGTATTATTTGAAGGTCAACTGTACTTGCACAGTCAGAAGTTTATATTTCTTCAAGTAAGCCAGGTTGTTCTGTCTAAATTTAAGTATCTCAATATTGTAACTTAATGAGGAAGTCTGTAGATACATGCAGCCGTTCGGCGATATTCTATTTTGATATAAAGATACCTGATTCACTTTTTTAAAAAAGTGAGATTTCCTTTTCTACCTGTCATATCCTTGCTCAGCCTTTATGATTGAGTTTAAATGCCACCTCCTTCGTGCATCTTCTAAACTTCATCAGGCTAAGTGGGTTCTTTATGAGTTGAAACAGCATTTTGTGCTCATCATTTCCATGGACTAATCATGATACATTAAGATAATTTACCTCTCTCTTCTGAACTTTGAGGTTCAGGATTGTATTTACTCATCCACACATTTGAGGGGGTACCTTAATGTGTGACACAATTTAGGTACCCATAAACAATTTGTCATAGAATGTTAAATGAATCACTAAGCATCTATTTGATTCAAGGATGAATTTAAATATATTTATGTTTATAGGGCCTTTTGGTTTTTACTTTTATTTTGTATTTTTATTCAATTTATAGGGGTAACATTGGTTAGTCAAATTATATAGGATTCAGGTGTACAATTCTCTAACACATCATCTGTATATTGTATTGTGTGTTCTCCACCCCAAAGCTAGTCTTTTCCTACCACCATTCATCTCCTGTTTACCATCTTTTACATTTCTCTATCTTGAGCTCCCTCTCATAATCACCATACTGCTGTCTGTGTCTATGAAGTTTTTTCCTTTGCTTATTTCCCTCACTTTTGCCACCATCCCTCAACCCACCTCCTCTCTGACAGATCTCTGTATCTACATTTCTGTTAGGAGTTTTTTTTTGTTTGTTTGTTTGTTTTGTTGTTGTTCATTAGATTTCATATATAAATGAAATCATATGTTCCTTGTCTTTCTCTGACTGGTTTAATTTACTTAGTATAATATCTTCCAGGTCCATCAAGACTGTCACAAAAGGTAAAATTATCTTCTTTTTATGGCTGAAAATTATTTCATGGTGTAAGTGTACCACAGCTTTTTTTTTCTTTTAAATATATTTTATTGATCATGTTATTATAGTTGTCCCAATATTTCTACTTTGTCCCCTTCCACCCAGTACCCCCATCCCTGTGCCTTTCCCCTAATTTTCCCATTTCCCCTCCCAATTTATAACCCTCCAAATGATCTCCATATCTATGATTCTGTTCCTATTCTGCTTCTTTGCTTAGTTTGTTATTTGGATTCAATTTTCGATAGTTGTGGATTTATTGCCATTTTGATGTTCACCATTTTGATCTTCTTTTTCTTATATAATTTCCTTTAGCATTTCATATAATAATTTGGTGCTGATGAACTCCTTTAGCTTTACCTTTTCTGGGAAGTACTTTATCTGCCCTTCAGTTCTAAATGATAACTTTGCTGGGTAGAGTAACCTAGGTTATAGCTCATTCCTTGCTTTTCTTTACTTTGAATACTTCTTGGCAATCTCTTTTAGTCTGCAAAGTTTCTTTTGGGAGATCAGCTGACAGTCTTATGGAAAACCCTTTGTAGGTAACTATCTGCTTTTCTCTTGCTGCTTTTAAGATTCTCTCTTTAGCCTTGGCTGGTGGCACAGTGGATAAGGTGCCAGCTTAAGAACCAAAAGGTTGCTGTTTCAATTCCCTAGTCAGGGCACATAACCAGGTTGCAAGCCAGGTCTCCAGCCAGCTCTGTAGCGGGAGGCAGATGAAAGGCAACCATACATTGATGTCTCTCCTCCTCTCTGCCTCTCTCCCTTCCCCTCTCTTTAAAAATAATAAATAAAATCTTAAAAAAAGAGATTCTCTCTCTTTATCTTTAATCATTGACATTTTAATTATGCTACATCTTGGTGTGGTCGTCTTTGGTTCCAACTTGTTTGTGGGGACCATCTGTGCTCCCCGGGCTTATAGGTCTATTTTCTTTGCCAATTTAAGGAAGCTTTCTTTCATTATTTTTTCAAATAAGTTTTCAATTTCTTATTCTTCCTCTTCCTCTTCTGGCACCCCTATGATTCAGATGTTGGTACATTTAAAGATGCCCCATAGGTTCCTAAGCCTAGCCTCATTTTATTGAATTCTTTCTTCTTCCTGCTGTTCTGATTGAATGTTTTTTCTTTCCTTATGTTCCAGATTGTTGATTTGATTCTTGGCTTCATCCCCTCTACTGTTGGGTCCCTGTAGATTTTTCTTTATTTCACCGAATGCAAACTTCATTTCTGCTTGGACTTTTTTTTTTATGCTGTTGCAGTACACAATGAGTTTCTTGAACATCCTGATAAATTAGGTTTTGAACTCTGCATCTGATAGATAAGCATCTCCATTTCATTTAGTTTTTTTTTTGAATTTTTTTCTGTACTTCCATTTGGGCCATATTTATTTATCTCCTCAATTTTGGCAGCCTCCTTCTGTCTGTTTCTATGTATTAGGTAGAGCTGCTTTGACTCCCTGTCTTAATTGTGTGGTGTATTGTAGAAAAGCACATCTGCTAAATTGTGTGGGGCAGAACCTTAGGTAATCACCATGGCAGGGCAACCCATTTTACTGCTCTGTTGCTCTGTGTGGGGGAAGGCTTACAGAAGGGACAATGCCTCTACCTGGGCTCTGGATGTTTGCCCAAGAGGAATTTGTCTCCTGGTGCTTATACTTACTTTCTCCCCATATGTCACTGGTGGCCCTTCAGCTGTTGCCCTGGTGCTGAATCCCAGAGGGGTAGGTCTGTGTGAGTCCTCAGGCTGTTGCAGGCCAGTTAAGACAAGTTTCTTGAGAATCTCAGTTTCTTCTGCTGCCCCAGCCTCCACTGTTTTTCACAGCCAGGACCTGTATTCCTGGCACTGGAACCCTAGGTTGGGTTGTTTGGACTGGGGCTGGGATCCCTAGCTCCTGAGGTACCCCTCTCATTTTTTGTCTACCACACATGAGTATGGGGCCACCTGTTTCCTTCTTTGTGCCTCTCCATATCTCTGCCCCTCCTACCTATCTGTGTGAATGTGGCTTCTTTAAATCTTTGGTTGTCAGACTTACACACAGCTTTCTTTTCTGACAATTCTGGGTGATATTTATTTTGTAGTCCAGTTGTAATTTTTGCTATAGGCATGTTTACCTATGCCTCCATCTTGACTGGTATAACACAGCTTTTTTATCCACTTACTATTGATGAACACTTACGCTGCTTCCAAATCTTGGCAATTGTAAATAATGATGCAATGAACACAGGAATGCATATATTCTTTTGTATTCATGTTACATGTTTCTTTGGATGTATTTCCAGAAGTTGCATCACTGGGTCACACGGCAGTTTCACTTTTAATATATTGAGGTAACTCCATACTGCTTTCCACAGTGACTGCACCAATCTTCATCCCACCAACAGTGCAGAGGGTACTCTTTTCTCCACATCCTCACCAGGACTTTGCTGTTTGTTGATTTATTGATGACACCTACTCTGACAGGTATGAGCTGATATCTCGTTGTGGTTTTAATTTGCATCTCCCTGATGACTAGTGACCAGTAACATCTAGCATCTTTTCATATGTCTATTGCCATTTGTATGTCCCCTTTGGAGAAGTGTCTACTCATGATTTTCATCTATTAAAAAATATTTTATTCATCATTTTTAGAAAGAGGGAAAGGGAAAGGGAGAGAGGTAGAGGGGGAGAGAAGCATCAATGTATGGTTGCCTTTCACCTGCCTCCAGGTCTGGCTTGCAACCTGGTTATGTGCCCTGGCTGGGGAATAGAACCAGTGACCTTTGGGTTTGCAAGCTGGTACCTATCCACTGAGCCACCAGCCAGGGATATCCATTTTTAATTGGATAGTTTGAGTTTTTTGGTGTTGAGTTTTATAATGTCTTTATAAATTTGGATATTAACCATTTATCAGATGTATCATTGGTGAATATATTCTCCCATTCAGTGGGATGCCTTTTCCCTTTGTTGATGGCTTCCCTTGCTGTACAAAAACTTTTTAGTTTTAAGACACAACAAGAAAAGAAGACTATAGGCCAATATCACTGATGAACATAGATTCTAAAATCTTCAACAAAATATTGGCAAAATGGGTTCAGCAATACATTAAAAAGATCATACACCATGATCAAATGAGATTTATCCCAGGAATGTAAGGATGGTACAACATTCTCAAATCAATAAACATAATACGCTACATAAACAAAATGAAAGACAAAAACATATGAACATATCAATAGATGCTGAAAAAGCATTTGATAAAATACAATATCCTTTTGTGATAAAAACTCAGCCAGATGGGAATAGAGAGCATACCTCAACATAATAAAGGCCATATACGAGAAACTTACAGTCAACATCATACTCAGTGGGCAAAAGCTAAGAGCCTTCCCTTTAAGATCAGGAACAAGACAAAGAAGGGTATCCACTCTCTTCACTTCTATTCAACATAGTTTTGGAAGTTCTAGCCATAACAATCAGAAAAGAAAAAGGAATCAAAGGCATCCAACTTGGAAAGCAGGAAGTCAAACTGTCATTATTTGCAGATGACATGATAGTGTACATAGAAAATCTTATAGACCCCACAAAAAAACTGCTCCACCCAATAAGTGAATTTGGCTAAATAGCTGGATACAAAGTCAATATCCATAAATTGAAGGCATTTTTGTATGCCAACAATGAAACATCAGGGAGAGAGAAACTGGAAGAAAAATCCCATTCACTAGAGCAACAAGAAAAATACAGTACCTAGGAATAAACTTAACAAAGGAGGTTAAAGACCTGTTCTTGGAAAACTACAGGACACTGAAAAAAGAAATCAAGAAGGATACAACTAAATGGAAGCATATACCATATTCATGGATGGGCATAATTAACATCATTAAAATGTCCATACTACTCAAAGCCATCTTTATAGATTCAATGCAACTCCTATTAAAATACCAAATTAATATTTCACAGATTTAGAACAATTACTACAAAAATTTATATGGAGCCAGAAATGACCTTGAACAGCCACAGCAATTTTGAGAAAGAAGGACAAAGTAGGAGGAACCACAATGATGGACATCAAATTTTATTACAAAGCTATCATAATAAAAAAAAAAAACAGCCAGATATTGGCATAAAAACAGACATATAGATCAATGGAACAGAATAAAAAGCCCAGAAATAAACCCAGGTCTCTATGGTCAACTAATTTTTGATGAAGGGGAAAGGAGCATAAACTGGAGTGAAAATAGCCTCTTCAACAAGTGTTGGGAGAACTGGATAGGGGCAGGCATGCAAAAAAAAAAGAAAATAGACCACCAATTTACACCATACACCAGAATAAACTCAAGATGGGTAAAACACTTAAACATAAGATGTGCCACCATGAAAGTCCTAGACAGAAACAGGAAGTAAACTTTCAGATATCCCACACAGCAATATTTTCACCAATATTTCACCAAGGGCAAGGGAAATAAAGGAACAAATAAACAAATGGGACTACATCAAGCTAAAAAGTTTCTGCTCAGCTAAAGAAAACATCAATAAAATGGAAAGGGAACCAATAACATGGGAAAACATATTTGCTAATGATACCTCAGACAAGGGTTTGATCTAAAATACATATATATAAAGAACTTATACTACTCAACACCAGGAAGAAAAACAACTCAATTAAAAAATTGACATGGGATCTAAACAGACATTTCTATGAGGAGGGCATACAAAGGGCCCAGAGGCATAGGAAAGAATGTTCAACATCACTAGCCATTAGAGAGATACAAATTAAAACCACAATAAGATACCACCTTACGCCTGTCAGATTGGTCATCATTAACAAATCAACAAACAACAAGTTCTGGCAAGGATGTGGAGAAAAGGGAACCTTAGTGCACTGCTGGTGGGAATGCAGACTGCTGTAGCTACTATGGGTAACAGAATGGAATTTCCTCAAAAAACTAAAAATGGAATTGCCTTTTGACCCAGTGATGCCACTGCTAGGTTTATACCTGAAGAATCCTGAAACACCAACTCAGGAGAACCTATGCATCCCTATATTCATAGCAGCTCTATTCACAATAGCTAAGTGCTGGAAACAACCTAAGTGCCCTTCAGTGGGTAAACGGGTCAAAAAACTTTGGTACATTTACACAATGGAATTCAAAATAGTAGAAAGAAAGAAGGAACTCCTACATTTTGCAACAGTATGGTTGGAACTGGAGAGTATCATGCTTAATGAAATAAGCCAGGTGGTAAAAGACTCACTTGATACAGGAAACTAATGAACAAAACAGATGAGCAGAATGGAATCAGAGACATGTAAAAAAAGAGAATGATGGTGAGCAGAGGAAAGAGATGATGAGGAGAGGAGGGGACAGAAGGGGTAGGGTTTAGTTGAGGAGCTAGTGTGAAAGACCCATGGACATGGACAAGTAAGTGGGGATTGACTGTGGGAGAGAGGAGGAGGAATAGGAAAGAGCAATGTGAGAAAAATGAAACAGTTGTAATACAACAATAAATTAATTAAAAAACCTTTTTAGGCGGACCCGGTACCTCTTTTGTAAGCGGCAGCTGAGGAGACCCCGGCGCTCGCCATGGCCGACGAAAAGCCCAAGGAAGGCGTCAAGACTGAGAACAACGATCATATTAATTTGAAGGTGGCGGGGCAGGATGGTTCTGTGGTGCAGTTTAAGATTAAGAGGCATACACCACTTAGTAAACTAATGAAAGCCTATTGTG
>PVIW01014378.1:0-23685 GCA_004026585.1 Noctilio leporinus | reverse complement strand
AGTTCTTTATATATTTTGGAGATCAGCCCCTTGTCTGAGGTATCATTGGCAATTATGTTTTCCCATACAGTTGGTTCCCTTTGAATTTTGCTGATATTTTCTTTAGCTGAACAGAAACTTTTCAATTTGATATAGTCCCATTTGTTGATTCGTTCTTTGATTTCCTTTGCCCTTGGTGAAGTATCAGTAAACATATTTTCATATATGCATAAAGATTTTATTCAGGACTATTGCAATAGGAGAAAAGAGACCTCCGTATAGAACCAGGCTCAATTATGAATACAACATGGGCAAGTGGAAATTTATAGCCAAGGAGCAGGGTGGTGGGTCAGTGGGTGGAAAATTACTGAGAGGAAACATTAAGGCCTGTAAGGGAGGTGAGGGGACTCCAGCTAAACTGCCCTAATAGGATTATTGCTGAAGGAAGGGCATGTCAAAGGTGATGACATATCACCTGGGGGATGGTAAAAAATGAGGAACTCAATCAGACATTAAGGGTTATCAGATATCAAGGGTAGTAAGTTCTTGTTAGACTTAACTGGTGTGGCTCAATTTGTTGGGCATTCATTCCACAAAGCAAGAGGTTGCAGGTTCAATCCCCACTCAAGGCACATATCTGGGCTGCAAGTTCAGTCCCTGGCCTGGGTGCGTATAAGGGGCATCTGATCAATGTTTCTCTCTCACATTGATGCTTCTCTCCCTTTCCCTTCCTTCCATCTCTCTCTAAAAATAATAAAATCTTCAAAAAATTATTAAAAAGATAAAAGGAAGCTCCTGTTAAATTGACTTAGAAGGATTCTTGCTCAAAGTGGATTTTACAAGCAGTGCCCAGAAGGCAGTTCTGAAGCCTCACTGAAGCTTGGTCAAGCGAAGAATCTTTGCCACTGGGCACCCTGTCCACTGCAACTTCTCTATGTTCAAATTGGAAAATCATTTTTAAAAAAGATTCCTTTCGGAAATGGCTTGCTAACAGAAAGTGTGATGATTGTGTAATACTGGATTTACCTGGCTTCCTAGTGTCACACCAAGTGGAAACTCTCATTCTGAGGTGAGGCCAACCAGGGGCTCACTTTGCACTTTAACAAAAGCCTTCCTCCCAGCCGGGGATTTGTTACCAAGTTTACGCTAGAGACCAAATGTTGAGAGGTCCTAACAGTTTTGACTGCCCTTTTGGGCTGAACGCACAAGAATGACCACTGTGAATAGCCATGAAGTCTCTGTGGACAGCAGTAGAGATGATGCTGTCAAGCCACCCCACCCTCATCTGCCATGCCCAGCCTGCTTGGACCTCGCTGGCTCCCACAGAGAGACTGGCAAGAGTGGAGTCCAAAAGGAGCTGCTGCAATCCAGCGTCACAACTAGAGCAATCCCTTCCAGGCCTGCCAAAGCTAATTAAGGCAATGGCTTTTCCTCTCATCTATCCTCATCACAGCCTGCACACTCCATGCAAGAAAGGATAAAAGACCAAGCAGTGATAATCTACAATAGAAAGAGCACATTCCCACTGACTGAGAGTGTGGTCTCCAGACCCTCCCTGACTTGCACCCCGCTATGATGCACTGGCTTCTCTGCTTGTCTGCAATGTATATACATGGCCTTGATCAGCAAAGCCAACAAGGAGAGGGGAGCAGCACGTGTGATGGAGGATAAAGAAAGCAGGGAACCCCACTGTGCTGGGATGAACACAAAAGCCATGTGAACAGATGCCTGGCCAGGAACTTGACAATGAGGTTTGGTGAGGCAAGGCCTTTACAGAAATGATTACTAAGGTTAAACACCACTTCCTTAAGAAGGCATTCCCTTAACTCCCAGATAAGTTCCTGATCCTCATTTTTACTCTCACAACTCCACTGCTTTGTCAGAGGACATATCACCACTATGATCAATTACTTAATTTGTTAGTTGGTTATTCATTTAAAATTAGCCTCTCTGAAGGGACTCAGGGTAAGACTATGCCTTCCTGGTTCACCACTGTCCCCTGAGCACCAAGCACAATGATCAGCATGCTGTGCTCTCTCATTAATTAATTGTTGAATGTATAATAATGGACCCACTTATATAAGAACAATACACCAAGGTCTACAGATCATTTAATGAACATTAAGCATCTATTACATGTTGGTCATTGTTGACAACAGAACCTGCTCTCAAGGAACTGGCTCTCCAGTGTGGGGAGAGAGAGGCTCATAGCAAGATAATGGAGTAGAAGGGCACCTCTCTCTGATGGAGATCTGTCTGAATTAATGATAACAGGGAAAACAACTTCATGGAGTTACTGTTACATCTGTGGGAAGATGTGGTCTGGGTGGATATTATAGACAGAAAGACTGGCTTGAACAAAGCCCAGAGGTGTATACCAGCCTGTAGGGGGAGTTCAGGGTGGTGAAGTTGGCAGGGGCGGTGGTGGGGTGGATGTGTTCTCCTCTGGAGCAAGATGATGCAGAGCAGAGCAGTATCGAATGATCTGCTAATTGTGCCGTAGAGGAAGGAAGCACAAAAGGAGCTAAGAGGTTGGGATCCTCTGGGAAATCAGAAATGTGAGCTGAATTTGTGAATTCCACAGCTGAGGTCCTCACCATTATCTCTCATTGATTTACCCTCCACAGAGCTTTCGCTGTCAATGTGGATAAAGTGGCTACATTTTCTTATCTGAAACTGAATAAACAAGGTAAGTTCCTTTGCAGCCCATTTTCATATCTGAGAGTAAACTCAATTGCTTGGAAAGTTACTTTGTGGGTACCCCCTGAAAAAGTCTTCTAAACATGCGTTACCCAGATATCAGTTGAGCCTTCCAGCACCTTGAAACCTACACAAGATTAGCTTACTCCCTTATCCTAAACCCTGTAGGGGAAAAAAAAAAACAGTCATCCCCAGACTTCTGCCAATTTCTAGGGGCTTTATGTTCTGGAGTCACCCTTGGCTCCAGAATCCAGCTTCCTCAGGAGTCATTTCTATTCAATGCTGCATAAACACCAATATGAAAGTGAGCTCCTTCCTCCATTTCTACAAGGACTTCCAGCTCACATAAAACCTTTACAGGTATAGAGGACTTGATAAGAAGGAAGGGGCAGATTTGCAGAAAGAACTGACAGCATAAAAATACCAAAAATTGCATTCGTTCTCAGAATGGCCTTTGGCCACCACCACTGACTGCCACCAGGAATTTCCACTGGTCTTTCACAGGCTGCAGCCCTCAACTCCAAACCACTCTGAGGCTCCTTGCCCCACCTTTCTCCTCTCTGTCCCCTTTTTCTCTTACCTCCCTCTAGGGAGCTAAAACAAATTCAAGAAATTGAAATTCAAAAATAGCCCTGGCTACTATGGCTAGGTGGATTGAGCGCCAGCCAGCAAACCAAAGTGTTGCCGGTTTGATTTCCAGTCAGGGCACATGCCTGGGTTGCGGGCCAGGTCCCCAGTTGGGGGTATGTGAGAGGGAACCACACATTCATAGTTATCTCCCTCTCCTTCTCCCTCCATGCCCCTCTCTCAAATATGAAATAAAGAAAAATTTTAAATACCTGTATTTAAATATATATATTTCTGTATGCCTGAGGTCATACAGAAAGTAAATGAAAAAACTAGGACTCAAATTTCATCTTATACCTTTTACACTTTTCTTAGACTTCCACCAAAACTATAAAGACAATCTATTTTTTAATGAAGTTTTTAAATACAAGGTTCAACCAAGAACAAGAAACACTAATCTTTGTCAGTGTCCAGGTAACAAGTCTCCCTCAGGAGCCCCCAAACACCAAAATACATCTACCATACTGCCCATCTTCCCACCAGTCATACACTGCCAATATGGTCAAAGGGATATCTAGTTTCAAAAACAAATTTTAAAGTGATTATGCCTAATGAAACTATTACATAAAAGCTTAACTGTTTCCTTGGTTGTTTTCCTTTTGTGAAAAGACTGGATGTTATTTTCTTCCTCAAGGACAATTTTCAAGATGGACAGGAATGCAAATGCTAAGAAAGGGGGGAAATGTCTGTTTCTAGTTAGGACTCCTTATCTCCATGCTAATAAAGTCCAGTTAAAAAAGTTAAAATACAGAGGTTGTATCAGACTTTCTGGCTCAGTGAGATACCAGAGAAATGTCTGAGGAAATGTTAACTGAGGTAAGGCAATGTCACAGACTTAAAGGCACCCACCAGGCAGGCAGGATAACCAGGGGCCTAAGCAAATCACTGTACATATCCCTTCTTCTTTATAGTCTCCCCTGTGGTCCACTTAGACCCTTGAAGCCATCATTGCCAAGCTCCAGTTTTTCCTAGATCAGATATCCCACCTACCACCCACTTCCCATCCCCAGGGCTACAGGCTTGGCTTTTTCTCTGCTTCTCAGCAAGATGGCCTCAGTACCAATGTGTGGGCAGATACTGCACAGGGAAGTGGCCAGTGCCTCCAAAACCACAGAAAGAGATTCAGAGGTTTGGGCAGCACCTCTTTCCCCTTACTTTAAAGGAGGACTAGCCATCCTCAGATCTGGATGGTAACTAATTCTTTTTTTAATGCTCACCTGAGGCTATGTTTATTGATTTGAGAGGGAGAGAGACTGAGAAACATCAATGCAAGAGAGAAACACTGATTCATTGCCACCCATAGTGCCTGGACTGGGGATCAAATCTGCAACTTTTTGGTGTATGAGACAACACTTCAACCAACTTAGCCACCCAGCTAGGGTGGTAACTAGTTCTTATGAGCTTTACATGCAACCTTTGAAATTAGCAACAAAAAAATAATTGTGCCATTCTGGATCATATTTGCACTGATGTACCTAATACAATATTAAGGATACTTGAGGGATGTCAACCAACCCAACACCAAATTTAGTAGTCATATAATTAGCAATTCCTTCCTCTGAAGGATCATATGGACCTTGAGGGTTAGTTTTTTTCCTTGGCATTCTGTACCCCAGAGTTTCCCCCCTCCTATACACACATTTGGCCCTTGAGACATGCTTACTGAATTTTGTTCATGAATTCCAGCTCCAGTGTTGCATCAGATTAGGCTTGTTTCTCTAGTGCCCACCTACTACCCAACAGATGTTCTGATGCCTTTTTTTTTTTTTTTTTCCAGCAATAAGCACACCATCATACTTTGTGATCTCCACAAACAGGCCAAGCACAACCCGAATCTCAGCCACAACTCAAATCCCAACCACAATCCGAATTCTAAAACCAACCTCAACTCTAACCACAACCAAAAGCTTGGCCAACAGAATCTTCCTCAGCCCCATCACAGATGCCATTCAGATCCTGCTCGTCTTTCTCACCAGCAAACTCCTCTTCTAAAGGACGCTAGGAGAACAATTAACTGTTCCTGCCTCTGCTACATCCTCCTGTGTTCAAGTCCAAGCCAGGGCTCCACCATGTGGCCTTGTGTTCTCAACGTGCAACTCTAAGCCACTGCTTTGGACCAAAAAGGAGACTTGGTTGAGAGTAGCCAGTCCACTCACTGGTGGGTTTGGAGCACACAGAGAATCAACTAGATCTTTCAGGACACAAATTAGGCTTTTTATAATCACTTTGATCTAGTCTGAGTGTAACCTGGAATTCTGGCTCTAGTTTTAACATGTTAATAGCCATTTCCATAGCCAATCTATTTTTATCCATTGCCAAATGATTCCTCTGTGCCCCTGAGTCTCCGTGGAAAGAATATTGTCTCACTTGCAAGATGTTCTCATATTTCTAGTCAAGCCCACACAAGTTACACAAAGCTTCCATGGCTCATGTGACTGAACCAGGAGAAACCATCCTCATGCTGCTGGCCACACCAGGAGCATTTGAAGAGCAAGAAAGTAGGAATGCACCATGTCTGGGCAGCCAAACATAGGGAAAGACGATGGTAGAAAGGCATTATTTTCTAAGTTAGACCAAATAAACTGTATTTCAAACAAGAATAACATGTTAAATTCAAATGTCTTTAATAAGTGATTTAAAATATAGAGTAATTTTATTCATTTGTGTGAGCATTTAAAAATGAATAGAATGATGACAGTATGTATGTTTTCCAAGTCTGATCTACAGGTAAATTTTCTCAATTTTAATATTCTTCAAGTGTTAAGTTAGTCATTTTCCCCCAAATGGTGTTTTCCACTAATATATAAATATAATTATAAATATAAAATATTTATAATATTCATAATACAATATAAAACCAAAAGAAAACATGGTATTTCCAGTAACAACCAAAAAGTTGTCTTTTGCTGATTATGTTCAATTCCAGAAGGCTAGCATGCAGTGACTGCCTTCTTTCAGGGACAGTTTCTTTCTGAATAGGCCATACTTTCCTATTTTGTAAGTCTGTTGTGTAACTGGATATTTTGAATATTGTAATGTGGTAACACTGGAAATCAGAGCCTCCCTTCTCTCTGTGGTATGCTCTTGCTACTTGTTGAGTCATCCATTTAGTGACTTTTCTAAACTGTTTCTGCGAAGGCTACATTATTGTTGTGTGGTCACTGAAGTCTCTTTTCTGTAACTGTCGCAGTCAGCCAATGACCTAACAGATTTTTTTTAAATGTCCAAATTTGACAGCCTTTCCTCATAAGCATTCCCCTAATAGATGTAAAGGTTTTTGGGGTTTTTTCCTAAGTTAGGTTCTAGAGTTCTGCAAAGGTTGATTGACAGTTTTTGCTAGTGTAACAGTTGCTTCAGTGGAGGGGCCAATTCATGGAGCTCCTTATTTCACCATTTTCTGTGACATCACTCAGTAGCTGTTAGTATATGCCAAGCACTGTGCAAGGCACTTTACATAAGCTGTCTCATTTAATCTTCACAACAACTCTTTGAGATACAGCCACTTATAGATAAGGACACTCAGGCAGAGAGAGAAATATTGTAATTTGCCTGACGTCACTCAGTATGAAGCTGGGTTTTGAAAAAGGTCTGGCCCTGGCTGGTGGCACGGTGGATAAGGCACCAGCCTGTGAACCCAAAGGCCACTGGTTTGATTCCCCAGCCAGGGCACATAAGCAGGTTGTAAGTCAGGTCCCCAGCCAGGTCCATAGCTGGAGGCAGGTGAAAGGCAACCATACACTGATGTGCTTCTCCCCCTCTGCCTCTCTCCCTTCCCTTCTCTAAAAATAATAAATAAAGTCTTTTTAAAAAGAAAAAGAAAGAAAAAAAGGTCTGGCCTACTTCAGAGCCTGCACCCTTAACCAGGACACCCTGAGGGCTCCCTGAGCAGCTCCCACATCACCTGAGACCCCCAGAACGACTGGCTCCCCGGGTCATGTGACAGGTATCCCTTGCTGACCCAAACAGGCTGCACCCCCAGGAGCACTCCTCCATGCCCTGCTTCCCTGCTGCCACCTCCAAGACGACCAGCAGTGAGTCCTGCCCCAGCAAGCTAGGAACAAATTTCATCTCAGGTCAATGTGGAAGGTATGACAAATATGCAGCAAAGATCAGCTCTGAGGCTGGGAAATTTTTAGACTGAAAGAAATCTTGAATTCAGACAAGCAGTACAGAGGGCACTGAGTAAGAATGCTGTGGATTTGCAGGCAGAAACCTGTTACATTCCGGTTCTCCTACAAAGTATAAAAGTAACCTTTACATTCCTCCACCTCAGTTTTCTCATCTGTTAGTTAAGAGCTTTTTCGGCCCTCTTCAGGTCTCAATTTTTATTTGTCATAGCTAGATGTAGTTCTAGAGGTCTAGCCAGAGATAGTAAGTAGGTGCTATCCTAACACCATATCTGACAAAGGCTGCTGGAGCACTGTTAGGAAGTATTCTGAAGCAAAATCCAGGCTCAGAAAGGGTGTTGTACTCAACAAGTGATGTCTTCCTTGGGCTCAGAAGACAGGAATTCAAACAGCACAGGTTCCAAGTATTTGCCATTCCTGGTCACTCTTTAAGCAGGGTGAATAGGAGTAAAGGGCTACAGAAGTACATACATTCTCACCACTCTCGGGAATAGATCATCCTGATTCTCATATTTGTAATTAACCCCCTGATCCTAATAGGAAACTGTGATAACACTGAAAGAAAAAAAAATGCACAGAAACGACTGTAAGGAAGTTGACAGGCTCTAACCTTGTGAGATGAACAACAGTTGGACTGTTCACCACTCACTCCCATGCTCATCTGTCCAGCCTTGCCTTTCTTGTGTTTTCTTGTTTTCAGCATGTTTTGTCAATTCAATGCACTTTTATTCTGTGACTGAAAAAGCAATTACTAACCCATTATAATGCATTCTGATAAAGTAGTGAAGAAGATTGATTGATGTTTTGCAAATCCCATTACCTCAAAGATCTTCACACCCCAGAAAGAGTGCCAACCTGGTTAATGATCCAACTGTAACACCAACCATTCAGAGCAGGAAAAAAAATTCAGGATGGGCAGAAAATTTAGATAGTATTTTATTGTCTGCCAACACCCACATTATTCTGTACAGTAAATATTGAAAATATTAATAATTAAATAAAGCTCTATTATTTTATAAGTGAGCATTTGTAATTGTATTAAACCATAAACTCTGAAGCTAGACTACCTAGTTTCAACATCATTTGACTTTGTTCTTTATCAGTTGTGGGACCTGATCCAGTTAGTTAACTTCTGTATATCTTAGTTCCCTCATCTGTAAAATAAGGAGTAAAACAGTAGCCACCTCATAGGTTGTTGTGTTCATTGTAAATCAGTTAATATATAAAAAGCACCTTAGCCCTGGCAGGTGGCACAGTGGATAAGGCAATGGCCTGTGAACCCAAAGGTCGCTGGTTCGATTCCCAGCCAGGGCATATATAACCAGGTTGCAAGCCAGGTCTCCAGCCAGGTCTATAGCTGGAGGTAGGTGAAAGGCAACCATACATTGATGTCTCTCTCCCTCTTTGCTTCTCTCCCTTACCCTCTCTCTAAAAATAATAAATAAAATCTTAAAAAAAAATACTTGGCTTTCTTATATATCAATGTATCATTTGTGATGCTCTTTTAGGCATTAAATAATTATATAGTGTTTACTTTGTGCCATGTGCTATTTGAGATTTGTTTTTAAAGATTTTATTTATTATTTTTAGAGAGAGAGGAAGGGATAGAGGCAGAGAGGGAGAGAGACATCAATGTATGGTTGCCTTTCACCTGCCTCCAGCCACACACCTGGCTAGAGACCTGGCTTGCAACCTGGTTATGTTGCCCTGGCTAGGAATCAAACCAGTGACCTTTGGGTTCACAGGCCAGCACCTTATCCACTGAGCCACCAGCCAGGGCCAAGAAAGCCAAGTATTATAACAATATACATATGTGCAAGTAAAATCGTGTCTATAGCAAGGACTAAAGTTACAAATTCGTAGCTGTTTTAAGTGGCTAATGTATGACTTTTCACAGTCTTTCTCTCTCTAGCCCTGCCTTTGCCTCCACCCTTCAAGCTTAGGTTTCCATTTTATTTTCTTTATTTTTAAAGATTTTATTTATTTTTCGAAAGGAAGAGAGAGAGAAAGATGGAGAGAGAAGCATTCACTGGCTGACTCCCCCACACCCCAGTAGGAACTGGCCACAACCCAGGCATGTGCCCTGACCAGGAATCAAACCAGTGTCCTTTCAGTTTACAGGCTGGCACTCAATTCACTTGAGCCACACCAACCAAGGTCCACCCTTCAAGCTTCTAAGTAGAAAGTACTCTAACCTTCTTGGTCAGCTCCCATGTGCTTTCTTTTCCTAGAAATTCTAAATAATGGGTAAAGGTTTAAATTATTCTACAGGATAAAGAGCTTAATCAGAAAAGTGAAAATTTGATTTTATTTCTATTTTTAAAGATTTATTTACTTTTAAAGACAGGGAAACAGAGGGAGAGAAACAGCAATGTGAAAAATATGCATCAATCAGCTGTCTCTTGCACACCTCCAAAAGGGGACCTAGCCTGTAACCCAGACATGTACCCTGACTGGGAATTGAACTGGCAACCTTTTGGTTTGTAGGCTGGTGCTCAACCCACTAAGCCACATCGGTCAGAGCATAAAATTATCTTACTTCTGATTGCTGGGCTGTATTTCTTTGAATGTACCTCAACAGTGAAACTAGAACATATGGATTACCCTTACCCTGCATTATGTAAGTTACATCCATATCAATAGATAGAATCAAGTTAAATATTTATACCTAAGTGGAAAATAATATATGCAAAAATATTTACATATTTTTCTATGCATACATATATAACCACTATTTAAAAATAACTGTACCAGCCTTCAAACCCAAAGGTTGCTGGTTTGATTCCCCAGCCAGGGCACATAACCAGGTTGCAAGCCAGGTCTTCAGCCAGATTTATAACTGAAGGCAGGTGAAAGGCAACCATACATTGATGTCTCTCTCCCTCTCTGCTTCTCTCCCTACCCCTCTCTGGAAATAATAAAATCTTTTTTAAAAATAAGAAAATAACTGTAAACCAGATGTTTGAGTGCAATAAACTCAAAAAGTCTTTGGCTAAAGTAACTAAATACATTGACAGAGCACATTTAAAGATCTTGGGAAAATCTTTGAAATCATCATTTTAATTGTAGAGCATGGTTTTTCAAACCAAAGAGACATAGGTTCAAATCCTAGCTCTTCCATTTACTGAGTGACTTTGAACAATATAACCCCAGATTCCTGGTCAGTGAACCACAGCTAACTCCTGCCTTAAGAACATAGTGACTAAGACACCAGGCACATAATGGCTGGCAAAATGTCAAATCATAAGCCATCAAATGCCAAAAACTAAGAGTTAGTTAACTGCATAGACCAATACAGTCTCAAATGTGGGTAGGATACATTATACCCCACAATCTGGTTAGGGGCCATTATTTTTTACTTTTTTATAATTTATTTTTATTAAATATTTTATTTATCATTTTTATCAAGAGGGGAAGGGGGAGAGGCAGAGAGGAAGAGAGACATCAATGTATGGTTGCCTTTCACCTGCCTCCAGCTAGGGACCTGACTGGAGACCAGGCTTGCAACCTGGTTATGTGCCCTGGCTGGGAATTGAACCAGTGACCTTCGGGTTCGCAGGCTAGTGCCTTATCCACTGCACTACCAGCCAGGGCTTTTTCCTTTTTTTTAATATTTAATTTTATTGTTGTTTCATTACATCCATCCCCTTTTTCCTTCCCTCTGTCCCCTTCCCCACCCACCCACACTTTTTCCTTTTTTAAACACAGTTCTCTACTTCAAGAATGGATGGAACCTTGACTTTCCCCCCACTACTTTGGGACTTATTAAGGGTTATTATGGAAACAAACTGGGCCCTTGTTTGCTAAAAAAAGACATATTGCCACAGATCTGTTTAGTTCTACATTCCACAGAAACCATGTTGTCAGAGGCTAAATAGGTGGTATGATCAGAAGCACTCTCAACTTCTTCCAAGATGGCAGCATAGGTGAATGTGCCTCTACTCCTCAACCACATCAAAATGACAACTGAATTATAGAACCACCGCCTGGCTGGTGGCACAGTAGATAAGGCGCTGGCCTGTGAATCCAAAGGTTGCTGGTTCAATTCCTCAGCCAGGGCATGTAACCAGGTTGCAAGCCAGAACTACAGTCAGATCCATAGCTGAAGGCAGGTGAAAGGCAACCACACATTGATGTCTCTTTCCCTCTCTGTCTCTCTCCCTACCCCTCTCTCTAAAAATCATAAATAAAAATCTTTAAAAAAAAAAATCCACCTTCCCCTGTGCTTCTTTGGTGGTAATAGCAGTTCTTTCTGCAGCTATGTGGACACACATGTTTATCTAGAACATTTTCCAAATATCTTGCAATAGAATCTTGCTATAAAGTTAAATTGTGTGAAACTAACAATGATTTTGCTATGTGCAAGGGAGGCTAGAAATACCAAACACAACAAAAGCAAAATGAACACAATCTGTTTCTTATCTTTAAGGTAATTCCATTTCCAGGAGGAATGTAAAAGTTTGGAGTTTAAAAAACAAAACACTTATCACAGGTCTAGCTGTGTACACAGCTGACATTATTCTGACCATTTTTATAACCCATTGGTGATGACTACATCAATTAAGACAATACAAATGATTGCTGAATTCTGGTCATTCTGTTCACAGTGATATGGTCAATATAATTTTTTCTTAATTTCTCACCTTGGAATTGGTTTTACTTTCAAGAATCATGCTTCAAAGATTTATATTTATCTAGAAACAACCAAGAATTTTTATTAGTTTATTTGAGCCAAACTGACGACAATTGCAGGGAAGCAAAAGCCCAACAAATTGAAAAAATGCTCCAGAAAGTAGCAGTTTTATACATTATTTTATATATTACAATCAAAGAAGGAAGCATAAGAGGATTACATGAAATTCACTGGTGATACTTTGAGGAGGCAGGAGAAAGCAAAACGGGGAAAACCGATGGCATTGGATAAAAAGTAAAACAAATAGATACAAACTTCTTTTACACAGTGGGTATAAGATAGTTAATTAACACTTAACAATGAACATCATAACAATGAGAGGATTTGTGGTCCCTGCTTTGTCTTCTGAGTTAAAATTGTCCAGAGGGCTCTAAGGTCAGGAAACCTAAACAAATATACATAAGCAGTTCACTGATACTCTATGTTTTTCAATGTACTGTTGTTCCTCACTAGCAATTCATATTTCAATAAGCTATGCAAAATTGCCATAAACAATGTGCACTGAAGTTGCACTTCCATTAACCTTTGTACATCCATCCACAATGTATTGCTTCAGATGATTTGTGTTTCTAATTTTCACTGAATAAGCTTGTGCCTATAGTTTATGCTAGAAGTCATCAGAGTTCAAGCTATTAAGAAATGTTTCCAGACTTCGTGGTTTCCCCTTCTTTAATTTTTTAAAAGATTTCTGCCATTTATACCAGAAAGAAAATGAATACTAAAAAGGAGATATAATGGAAAAACAAAAATAGATTGCTTTTGCTTTCAAACAGTATTACCCCAAAACATTTTGCTGCAATGATTTTTAATTTTTAGAGAGGGGGGAGGGAGGGAGGGAAAGTAACACTGATCAGCTGCTTCTCATATGTCCCAGACCAGGAACTGAACTTGCATCCCAGGCACATGCTCCAACCAAAATCGAACTGGTGACCTTTTGCTTTTCGGGAGAATGCGTGACAGAGCCACGAGTCCAGGCTGAAATGATTTTTAATCCGTACAAAAACAGATTCTAAATAATACTCAGGGTATAGTACATATTTGGTTCTAAAACAGATTTGAATTTAAAACAAGTTTTACTTACAATGATTCCAATAAATGAGGGACTCCAGAACACAATGTGGAAGTGCAAGAATCAAAGGGATAAAGATATTTTTTCACATTTGTAAAGAAATTAAATCTTTCTATAGTATTAACCCCTAAAGGCTATTCTCCTTTATAGACTACAATATTGTTGTCAGTTTCATATACTTTTACTTTATAAAGAATTCCCACAGGAAGAAATTTCTGGAGGTTTTCCCAGATATATACAGCTACATTTTCTGTTGTGCTGTAGAAAAGGAAAGATCAAAAGGCAAATAAATAAAATGTCATGTTTAATGTTTTCAGAGGACAGAAACTCTATTTTTAAAAGGTGTCATTAAGTTAAAACTTTATAAATCACACAATTAGGTTAAGTGTTAAAATCAAGTCTTTTTTCTTACTATCAATATTAGGTAAAATAGTCACACCCACCTTACAACATCTGCAAAGTATGGAACATCTAGATCCAGATTCTTATGATCAAGGGGCTTCATGATTGCCTCCTACCGGCAAAACAAAGGAAAAACATCAATTCCATTTATAACTCAAATTGCCTCTAAAATGTATCATTCAGCCACTAACTCAGTACATTGAAGTATTTCATCTGTGTCTTACAAAGCAACTTCAGAAAGTTTAAAATTGTGAAATAAAGCTAAGTTCTCTATAATGACTGGTTATCCTAATTACTGATTGCAAAGAAACCAGAAAGTAAAAAATTCACTGGAGCTTTCTCATAACAAGCCACTGTGATTCAGAATTCAATTTAACACCTCTTGCATTCTGTCCAAAAAGTTACCAGAAATATTTCTCTATTAACAGTCTCACATTCAAGACAATGCCATAATCTTAATGGGCAAAGATTCAGTGAGTATATTTTATAAAGCAGGCTAAGACTGAAATTACATTAATAGTTCTAAAAATGTCCTATAAGTGTTACAGAGTGGGAAAAAGCCAAAATCCTCCATTCTTTGTAGTTTAGGGATGGGGTAAGGACACTGAAGTAATAAATCATTTTTTTCCTGAGGTACTTTGCATATCATATCTATGGTTAGGAGCTAGTGTCTTGGTTATGCAAATGACTAGATAAACCTCTTACCCTAAGAACATGGGAATGGGGTTTGACCAAAGAAAGGTAATGAAAAGAGTTTACAGGGCTAAATGAGTTTCACAGGTGGCCATAATTGGTCACCCTACCACTGCATCACAGGCCATCATTATGGCTTAAAATAGGGCAGAAGACATGCTGTAACACTCTCTCTCTCACCCTGACAGACATGCAGAGGACCTTTCCTGGATGAACATGCAGAGAGGCTCCCCCAGAATAACATGCAGAAAGACACATGGTCTCTCTCTGCTCCCCTGGATGGACGTGCAGACAGGGACTTGTTCATTCCCCCCTAGATGGACCCATAGACAGACACGTGGCCTGAGAACTCACCTGGTTTGAGAAGGGGAGGGGAGCGAAGGCGGGAAGGGAGATATGCAGCTTGCACAGAGATAAAGAACTACATGTGGTGTAAAAGTTGGGGAATGTGTGCAGGTTACTCCCCTAATTGGTTATAGCAGCTGCCAAGAACTTTGAATTTATAGCTGGAATGTTAAACTGTGATCTGTTGTATCTCTGAAAGATTGCATCTTTTGTTTGTCTGTTTTAAAGCTAGCCTGATTAGGCAGGACTATATATTTTGGGTGTTTTTAAAGGGAGTGGGATTTAGCGGCATAATTGTACCTTTAATATAAATCTGTATACCCCTCAAATAAACAAAATACCTTTCCTTTTCACCAAACTCTGTTATTAAGAGTCATTCCTGGCGGCAAGCAAACCGAGCCCATAAAAACTGAGGACCCCTCCCCCAAGGGTCCTGTTACATAAGGAATAATTTTAAAATAATCTCAAGCTTAGGAAAAAATATATAAAATGTAAAGCTATTGCTTCCTAATATTTTTATATTAACAAAATGTTTTCCCTCATCAATGGCAAGAACCATTACTGCCTTATTCTAAGTTTTTAGCTATATTGTACAGAATTAAATATTTTCTAGATAATTTACTTTTAGCTATGTTGTACAAAATCTAAACAATCTAATTCTCCATATAATACGATCCAACAAGGGTACATTAATAAAATAGCAATAATTTTTTTAGCAAAACCAGAGTCATAAAAATAATAAGTCCTAAACCCCAAAACCTTTAAAACAGATCAAATGATATCCAAATGGATATCAATTTTTTAAAAACTATCTTTGTTTTATCTTCAATTCCAGTTCAAGTCCCAATGTTTTCACTGAAGCCTCTTCAACAGGACTCTTTCTAACTTTATTCTGTATGACATGCTGAGCCACTTTTACTGATGGGAATGTGTGGTGTTCTTTAAAGTGGTATACAAAGGTGTATTTAATGATATTGCTTGCTTAGGACATGTCATGTTTCTCATACTGTTGCCTTGTATAACGCTGTGTGTGTGTGTGTGTGTGTGTGTGTATCCCCAGTAAATGGAGAAACTGTCTTTATCGCTTTCCAAAAGTATCTTTGAGCACAGCGCTCTATTTATTTACTCATTCTCTTATTCATTTATTCAACCTACTTACTGAGGACTTATTCTTTTTTATTTTAAAATATTTTTGACTTACACTTTACATTCAATATTCTTTTATATTAGATACACAGCATAGTGGTTAGATAGTAATATACTTTACAAAGTGATCCCCTGATATTTCCGGGACCCACCTGGTACCATACATAGTTATTACAATATTACTAACTACATTTCCTTTATTTTGTATGCCCATGACTGTTTTTGTAACTACCAATCTGGACCTCTCAATCCCTTTACCCAGTGAGAACTTATTCTTTAACTCCTAAAAAATAATAATAATAGTATGAGCATTCTGTGGGTAAGTGATACATCTCATTCATCTTTTCATCCTTAGTACTTAGCTCAAACACTGATGTAAAGTAGGCAAACTTGAACATATGGGTAAGTAATGTAAAAGAAGTAATGATAATTAATAATAGCATTTTATGAAACAGCTGTCAAATTTTAGAATTAAAGTAAAGAGCAGACCTGAAGCACAGAACTAAATAAACAGGTGAAATGATTGCGTAGTAAAAACCAAGCTGGGTACAAGGAACACTAATACCCTCTTTGTAAAGCATTAGCCATATGACCTAGAACAAGTCAGTTAACTATTAAGCACCCCTCAAACAATCTATGGCATAAATAATCTGGCTTAGATGCAACCTAAGGTCTCTTACAATAAAAGAATTCTAAAATGATACAGTCAGTAAGTCCTTTACTGAACACATCATTCTGTGTTATCCTTATGATGAACTGCTTCACTAACTTTATAATAACACTGAAGTGAATAAAACAGGGTAGTGTTAAAATCTATGATCAAAGGCATAAGGAAAATTCAGAGAGAAAAAAAGCTTCAAGGAGAAAGTTGCATTTGAAAGAAGAGCAGAATTTGTTAAATATAAGAAATCAGAATATACCAACAAGCAACACAAGATGAGCATACTACGTTTATTCCCAACAATGTTAGCGCAACTGTGACTAATTTCCATCAAGTCACATAACACCATTAGAAGAACATGCCAAGTATGTCCTCCAACTACTCATCTACTCCCACACCCAGTGCCACTCACACCATCACGGAACCTCTGGAGATTCTTATTTGAAAAAGTGAAAAGGGAATCATCAAATATTATAGAGGACCGTACATAATAAGTACCAAACACACCATTACCTCCATATACCCTTTGAGGTCAGTCAAATTCATAACCATTCCTGTAACAGGATCAATCTAAAGAATAAACAAAGGTGAATGTTAATACATATGCTTACGATATTTAAACCTCTGCTAAATTATTAAAGGCTTTACAATGTGCAGAAATTGTGCCCACATTTCCCTTCATCCCCAACACAATCATCAGTCTCAACAATGGGAACACCAAATGCTCCAGACGTCCTTTGCATTGTACTGCTCTCCTACCTGTCCACATACAGTACATTAAAGATGACAGTTTGAGAGAAAAAAAGCCTGGAATGGCAGCATACACAAAGGACAACAATGAAGCAATACTGATTTGAACAGAATTTTTCAACATAGAATCTATCATGTTGGCAGAAAGAGCACCTGTACAAACCACACAGATATATTCAGCACATACCTCTCCGTGTACTGTTACCACAACTATGGGAAAGAAAACAAAATATGAAAAACATGACTTTCAACAGATTAACATCCAAGCACAAGTTAATCAACATAAATTATTAGATCCCTGCTCCACAAAGCTCTCTACTTCAGCCAAAACATCTGTTCTCTTAGTTGAGATCTTTTTATCAACCAAAGCAAGAGTCAACCAAGACAGAGGCCCTTAGCAGGAGCTTAAGCCAAGCAGAGGAGCTTAGCCAAAGCCAAGAACTGCATCTGTACATTCTGCTTATAATGCCGATGCACTAGCGAGGGATCTCCATGAGGTAGGATCAAAATGCTGCTCAATCACTGCCTGTAAAAGTAGAAAATGTGCAGGAAGAAGTCCAACCACATACCGGTGTTGTCCAATTTGGGGCAGTACCTTTCTACTACCAAACTACTACTGAACCTAAACCTTCTTAGGGTAGGGAAGGCTAAAACTGCATCCCTTTACTTAGATGAATGTATACAGTTTACAATAATGCTTTATAAATTAACAAGTGCTTGTATGAAGCATTTGAAAAATCAGAATGCTTTACAAATTAATAAGGTTTGTGTTTTTTCAGTTCCGTACAACCACCATGGGATAGTATATGATTAAGTAAACAAACTGAGAACGAGCAGTATCATACAATAGATCAAGTAAGTGGCAGTAACTAAACTGAAAATCCTGATCTCCCAACACCTTTCCTGGTCTTTACTCCTCCATATCATACGTTGTGATACTTGATGGCTTAAGTACCTGTTTTTTGAGACATCAGCTATATCTCAAAGAATCAACTCTCTTACTCTTGCATAAACTAATTACTTTCTTGGAACCCTGCTGGGAAAACTTTAGACTCAACCTATCTTCCTACCATACAACATGTATCTAGCCAATATTTCCCTTTTGTCAGTCATTATTTACTCAAATATTATAAACTAACTTTAACATTAGCCTCAGCAACACCTAATTAGAATGAAACATGGTGCCAAATAAATCTTATGTACACTAGGGCCAAAAAAAAAAAAAATTATTTAAACCACTCATTGTTTTGGACTGTCTGTAACACAGCAGTCAATTAATTGCAAAGTAAAAGTTAAAACACATTCAACCAAGGTAACAGCTCTTTTCATTTTGAACTTTCAGCTAACTTTTCATTCAAAGCATTACTGTTCTGGCCATAAAACATTTTGCTTATTAAAACTATGTTTACTAAATAATCTTCTCTTTTTATTGAAAGGGCTAAAATTGCATTCATTTTCCTCTTACCTTTGTAATTGTGCCCATGACCATTCGGATTGTTGCATTTCCCAAAGAGCTTCAAGTTTTCTTCATTACTCAGAGATTTGCTGATCAGAAAAAAAAAAAAAGAAAATGTCAACATGATACCCTTTCTGTTCCCTACACTTATTTGTTCTAGCTTTTGAAAAGCTCACAATTAATACCTTAGCTCACCAAATAGAGAATCATAAATCAACTAGGTTTCATTATTCAGCTTTATGTCAAGAAACACTGTATGCCCCTAATTAGACCACTGTACCCTACAAATTAGCATAAATAAATTCAATCCCCTTTGTTCCACAGCAAGATTCCAAAAACTACTCAAGGTCCTTTCATTTTTTAATTCAACAAACATTTACTGAGTACCTACTACATATTAGGCACAGCTGACTGCTAAACAAAAGATGATTGTCCTTAAGTGGCCTAAAAGATCACTGCTCCTGAAAAATAATTACATGCCCTATTAGTCTCTTCTTGAACAATCTTGTTTATTACCCTTCCTCTACTGCCTACTGGCAACTTCACCAATCAACTGAAGGACTGCAAATCAGGGGAAATTTAAAATTACAATACTCAACTGTTGTTTCTAGGCAGAGAACACTTTACTTAATGGATTTTTATACCTTTATCTGTCAATGTTTGCGTCTTTAATGAGTCATTAGTAAACCCTTCCTATGTTCAAGTTTTCTGTTATACAACCCCTTTCTTTTTGAGACCCTCTTTATTACTTCCCCCACCTCCCGCTCAGGCACTTCTCAAGATTAGAGTGCTGCAGTTCACAAAGCTTTTGCCCAAAATTATCTCACTGTGCCTTCCACAATATTGACCAGATTGTACACGCCACACCGAAGCAGTGACAGGGTCGTGTTGATAACTGCTACATCCTGTTACCTAGCACAAGACCGGACAAGCACGCAAAAAAAAATAGCCGTCCAGGGAATGAATAGATGGATCTTGTTAGGCAGAAATTACTATCCTTATTTTACAGCCGAGGAAGCGGGTGCTCAGAGAGCGGAGCTGGCAAAAGAGTGGCAAAACTTCTCAAAATCAATTTGGTGCCATTATGCAGAGTGCTCTGGGTTTAAGTTACAACTGTGTGCTTGCTCTCGACGCTGCCTTACGTTATCTTCGGTAAAAGGCGATACATCTTGGCATGCTGTAATTATATCAGTCACGGTGGCTAATACTCCTCGCACGTTAGTAGTAACTAACACTGGGGGTTTACGATGTGCCCGGCACTATGTATTCTGGGCAAGTGTAACCCCTGTGGACGTTAGGGCAACCCTCTGAGATAACGAGGGGAACCTGAAGGGACAAGGAAGTTGCTTCAGGTCACAGAGCTGACAAAAGCCGTCTCGCTCTGTGGTCGGCTCGGGTGACTCAAACTTTTCAGGAACCTGCTCCCCGCAGTAGTAATGTCTAGGCATCGCCCACGAAACCCCGCGGCCCAGGGACCGCCCCCGCCCGTCGGTGCGCACACCCGCTCCTCCCGCACCGGGCTCCGCCCCTACCACCGACGCTACCGGCACAACCCACCAGTGGAGCCGGTGGGTCGCGCTGAAGGAGACGAGGCGGGACAGTCGCGCCCGACGACGCTGGCCAGAGCCCACAGTGCTCATAGCCTGGCAGTGCATGGCGCGCAGCCGGTACCCCCGCCGTGTGCCGGCGGCGGCGACCCGCGTGGGCGGAGCCTCCCCGCGGCTGCGCCCCGGACGCGCTCCCCGCTACACTCCCCGGCGGGGCGCCCTCTGCCGGCCTGGAGGATGTAACAGGCGTCCCGGACAAATGGGATCTCGGGAGAGAGAGCCAGAATGCAGGTAGGCCTGCCGCGGTCAAATGAATGGGGTTTAATGTCGATTTTTATTTCCGCAAAGTCTGAGGCCACATCAGCCTGGGTCCACTTTGGGTCCTGGAGCGACTTCTGTGAAGCAGCCTCCCATTCACTTCTAGAAAGCTCAGGATTACAATAGAAACCTCCAGTAACTACAGTAACTGGTTACTCAGATAAACTCAAGAGCCAGTCTTATCATAAAGGGAACAGGAATTTCAGGCCAAGTGCCGTACCACATGGCTTTCAGAGATAGTACTACCTTTGGACAGTTTCTAAAGATTCTTACCAAGGAAAATTCTCAAGCTGTCCTCATGCACACGCATGCAAGGTACCATTTATAACTCAATTAGCGCAGCATGAATACATGCACCTGTAAACACACATTACCGATTTTTTAACTGAATCTTATTCTTTATTTTAAGCTTCTGTAGATACATTATTTTTCTTTAGTAAACAATATTTTATTGATAATGCTGTTACTTACAGTTGTCCCAAATTCTTTTCCCTTTGCTCCCTTCCACCCAAAACCCCCATTCCCTCCTGCAGTACCATCCCCCCTTAGTTCATGTCCATGGGTTGCCCATATAAGTTCTCTGATTTCACCCTTTCCTCTATTATTCTTAACTTCTCCCTGTCTATCTTGTACCCACCAATTATGTTTCCTAATCTCTGCACCATTTCCCTGTTTCACCCCCTTCCCCCTTCCAGCTGATAACCCTCTCAATGATTCCCATACCTATAATTCTGGTCCTATTCTGGTTGTTTGTTAGTTTTTAGTTTTATTTCTCAGGTTCTATTGTTGATAGTTGTGTTTGTTGTTCTTTTAATGTTTGTAATTTCTATCTTTTTCTTAAATAAGTCTCTAACATTTCATATAATAATGGCTTGGTGATGATGAACTCCTTTAGCTTTACCTTTTCTGGGAAGAACTTTATCTGCCCTTCCATTCTGAATAATATCTTTGCTGGATAGAGCAATATTGGTTGAAGGTCTTTGCTTTTCATCACTTTGAATATTTCTAGCCAGACCCTTCTTGCCTGCAAAGTTTCTTTTGAAAAATCAGTTGGTATTATAATGATAATTTCTTTGTAGGTAACTCTCTTCTTTTCTCTTACTGCTTTTGAGATTCTCTCTTTATCTTTAATCTTTGGCATTTTAATTATGATGCGTCTTGGTGTGGTCCAACTTGGATCTAGCTTATTTGGGACTCTGTGCTTCCTGGACCTGTATGTGTATTTCCTTTGACAAATTTAGGAAATTTTCTTTCATTATTTTTTCACACAAGTTTTCAACTTCTTGCTCTTCCTCTTCTTCTTGCTCCCCAATGATTCAGGTGTTGGCACATTTAAAGTCATCCTAGAAGTTCCTAAGCCTCTCCTCATTTTTTTCAAGTCTTGTTTCCTTATTCTGTACTGGTTGATTGTTTATTTCTTCCTTATGTTCCAAATCTTTGATTTGAACCCCATTTTCTTTCCCTTCACCATTGTTTTTGTAAGTATTTTCCTTCATTTTCACTTAGTGCCTATCCTTCACTTCTTCCCTTCAGTGTTTGCCATATTCAAGCATATCTGTCAAGTCTGTGAGCATCTTTATCACCAGTGTTTTAAACTATTGAGTCTGTCAGGCTGGCTATTTCCTTGTCACTTAGTTTGCCCACGGAGACCCTGATCTATCTCCTTTTTTTGAACCATATTTCTCTGTCTCCTCATCTTGATAGGCTCCTGTGTTTGCCTTTGTGTGTAAGATAGAGCTGTTGCATCTGTTACATTGTAGTGGCAGAGCCTTGGGTATTCATCAGTATAGGTGACCTGTTTCACCACTTTGAGACACTACAGTGAGGTAGAGGTCAGAGGAAACAATGCTGCTTGCTCAGCACTCACATCTTTTCCAGGCACTTCTGCTTCCTGTATTGAACTGCGTCCTCTTTCACTGTTGTCCCTGCTGTGGTTCCAAGAGTGGGTGGGTCTGTGGATGTTCCAGGACCATGGGAGCCTCTAAACAAACAGGCTCTGCTAAAAGACTGGTAGTTTCTTCTACCACCCAAACCTCAACTGGTTTTCACAGTCAGAAGCAATGTGGCTTTATGCCCCCTCTTCCCTGACCTGCACAGGAACTGTGAGCTGCACGGTCTGGTCTGGTGCTGCGACAGTCAACAGGTGTCTGTTGTGTGACTGTACTTAGGCTGGTCAGCCACAGTTACCATCCCACTGCAGCTGCCTAGCACCAAACCATGTCCTCTCTGTCCCAGCTCTGTCCCCCACTACCTGTCTGGATTAGTATTTCTTTTTTATATCTTCTGTTTGTTAGACTTCTGTGCAGCTCAATATTCTGGGATTTGTGGTTGCATCTAGTTTTGAGGCAGATACACTGACTTCTGGTTGTGGAGGGAAACACAGCGTATCTATATATGCCTCCATCTTGGATTCTCTCCCTAGCAATTCTATGTCAAATGTAGACACCTCCAGAATGAAAGGTTCCTCACCCCTGCTCATAAGGAATATCCACACAACCTACAGGTCCCAGTCCCATGTCACTTCTTGTTTCCACTCATGCTTTCAATAAATATTTATTGAACATCTACAGTGAGGCTGGTACTGTTCCAGGCACTGCAAAGGATAGAGGAAATCATGGGTGTGGCAGAAATATAAGCCTCAATGCTAATTTCTCTGAAATGTCTCGGGTCTCTAATTATACAGGATGCATGCAATCAGTTGGCAATAACTTTGCATCTCCTTATTTCACGTGCTTCTTATTAATTTTGAAAAATTAATTTGCAAGGGTTGCACAAGTCCAGATATTGTACACAGAATCCAGGAGATCATCAATGAAGATCCAGGATGTTTACCTTGACGTACTGAGAGAAGTAGTTGTACTATGGATGAAGCAAGTTGCAGATGGTTGTCATTTGATCTTCCAACAAGATGGTGCACCAGCACATAATGCCAAAAAGGTGCAAGAATGTCTCAGTGTCAATGTTCCTGAATTCTGGTCAAAGGAAATCTGGCCACCTAGTTCACCAGATGCAAATCCCTTAGACTATTATGGAGCATTTCTGAAAGAGAAGTTAATAAACAACCTCATTCCAATAAAGAGGCTGTTAGTATTGGCTGGTGGCTCAGTGGAAAGGTGCCGGCCTACAAACCCAAAGGTTGCTGGTTCTGTTCCCAGCCAGGGCACATAACTAG
>PVIW01014377.1:0-23814 GCA_004026585.1 Noctilio leporinus | reverse complement strand
AAATGATTTAGCCCAAAGATGTCTACCCTGGAGGAGAGAAGATGTACGTACGTACATGTAATATAAAGGGTAAACAGTAAAAGACGGATAAAAACTTACCTTTCTTATTTTTACATGACAAAACTTTCACAAATATGTCCAAGTTACAAAGAGGTAGGTTTGTGTTTAAGCTTTAATAACTTTAGAAGGGTAAGTGGGCCCTGGCTGGTGGCACAGCGGATAAGGTGCCAGACCGCAAACCCAAAGGTCGCTGGTTCGATTCCCGGCCAGGGCACAGAATGAGGTTGCAAGCCAGGGCTCCAGCCAGCTCTGTAGCTGGAGGCAGGTGAAAGGCAACCATACATTGATGTTTCTCTCCCTCTCCGCCTTTCTCCCTACCCCTCTCTCTAAAAATAATAGATAAAATCTTTAAAAAAAAAAAAAAGAAGGGTAAGTCCTATAAGTGTATTAAAAGTAAAAGTTTATTTAGATTTCTTTGTTATTTATTTCTACCTTTGCAATTTCGAATTCGTAAAAAAAGATTTTATGTGTTTATTCTTAGAGAGACGGGAAGAGAGGGAGAGAAACATCAACGTGCCAGAGCTACACTGATGGGTCGACTCTCTCACACCCCCAATGGGGGACCTGGCCTGCAACTGTATCAAACTGTCCACCTTTTCGTTTGCAAGCTGTCGTACAATCCACTGAGCCACACGAGCCCGGGTATGAATACATTAAAAAAAATAACACTAAAACGTTTTACTTGTTTATTTTTAGAGAGAGGGGATGGGAGGGAAAAAGAGAGGGTGAGAATCATCAATGTGTTGTTGCCTCTCACACACCCTCACTGGGGACCTGGCCAGCAACCCAAGCATGTGCTCAAACTGGGGAATGAACCCGTGACCCTGTGGTTCGAAGGTCTGTGTTCAATGTACTGAGCCACACCGGCCAGAGCTTTTTATTTCTTTTTAGAGATTTTATTCATTTTTAGAGAGAGGGGAAGGGAGGGAGAAAGAGAGGGAGAGAATTGAATACATTT
This sequence comes from Noctilio leporinus, assembly GCA_004026585.1. Classification (NCBI taxonomy): domain Eukaryota; kingdom Metazoa; phylum Chordata; class Mammalia; order Chiroptera; family Noctilionidae; genus Noctilio; species Noctilio leporinus. Next base: position 22,796 of record PVIW01014377.1, on the reverse strand, counting down.
TTACAATTTCACTCCCTCTAATGAAAGATAGCAATATTAAATAAATTTTCAAGTGCTATTTGCTTATATTCAGAAATATTTTTAAACAACTAGTTAAAAAAGTGCTATGTTTCCATAATAGATACTAGAATCTTGCAGAGCTGACCATCAGTGACATCACAGATATTCTTCTCAAGTGTTCTTTTCTCCACATTTTTCTGTCACACAATAAAGTACTTCTCATAATGTACATACTTATAAACATGGATGACTGACAGAAAAAAAGATTCTTATTTGAATAACTTTTAAAATCCCTCTCGATTCTAAGACTTTTTTCTTTTAAAAATCACCATAAGCTGTGGGCTAAGCTTTCTATTAGCTGCAACAAAGGGCTCAATTTGAAGTAAACAAATACTGTAAAAAACTTTCTAAGATGATTTTCGTTTTTTTACTAAAACCAAGTAAGATTTTACTTAATTATTTTTAGAAAGAGGGGAAGAGAGAGAGAGACATCAATGTATGGTTGCTTTTCACCTGCCTCCAGCCACAGACCTGACTGGAGACCTGGTTTGCAACCTTGTTATGTGCTCTGGCTGGGGAATTGAACCTGCGACCTTTGGTTTCACAGGCCGGCACCTTATCCAGCCAGGGCCTAAAACCAAACAGTTTTAAGGAGTAAAACAATATTGGGAAATGTAACTTCTGCTCAGGAACAGTTCTTATAGTATCATCCTCTGGAATCAATTTCATGAATGACTTATTTCTAAATTATACGTTTCTTGAGTTATTTAACTTTTCACATGACATTACCTTTGCGTGCTTCAGTTCTAATTCTGCTAGTTCCACTAAATTTTTTCTGAATGCCGCAACTCTTCTTGTCTTAAAATCTATGAGCTCTGTGAACAAGAAACTAGGATTAACTAGGATTAACTTACTTTACATACATATATATATAGTGTAAAGTGTACCTTATTCAAGGTTAATGTAACAGTACCTTGTTTTGCAGATTCCGATATTTTTTCAAACTTCTGACAACATAACTGTTGGGACATTTTGGCCTGTGGAACATATTTATTTTTTGCTCATGCTTTATCCAGTACTTTATTAGCATTTTCATAATCCACCAGCGACCTCGATCTTCGGTAGAGGAGATCCTACGGAACGGAATGCTTCACAAGAACATATACTGCACGTTTCTCCTAGTTACCTCAACCACCACCACCACCACCACCACCACCACCACCACCACCACCACCACCGCCTCTGCCTGCTGCCTGCTGCCTTCACTGCTGCCACCACTGCCGACCGCTAATCCTCCTCAGGGCTAAATACCACATGCCAGCTCCTCTTCTCTTTTTCTTTTCTTTTTTTCAGTAACAGCTTTATTGGGACATAATTCACGTACCACAAAGCTCACGTTCGAAGTGCACAATTCAATGGTTCTTAGGATATTCATGGGGTTGCTGAACCATCACTACAATTTAATTTTTATTAAAAAAAATGTAGTGGTGGTATTTTTTTTTTTTTTTTGCCTTTCTCTTTATTCTTTTTTTTATTCATTATTTTTAGAGAGAAGGGCAGGGAGGGAGGAAGAAAGGGCGAGAAACATCAATGTATGGTTGCCTTTCACCTGCTCCCAGCTACTGATCTGGCTGGAGACCTGGCTTGCAACCTAATTATGTGCCCTGGCTGGGAATGGAACCTGTGGCCTTTGGGTTTGCAAGCCGGTGCCTTATCCACTGTGCCACCAGCTAGGGCCAATTTTATTTTAAAAAATATTTTATTTGTTTTTAGAGAGAGGGGAAGGGAGGGAGAAAGAAAGGGAGAGAAACCATCAATGTTTAGTGGGCTCTGGCTGGCCCCCAAACAGGCACCTAGCCCCCAACCCAGGCATGTGCCCTGACTGGGAATCGACACTTGCAGCCCTTCAGTTCACAGGCTGGTGCTCAATACACTGAGTCACACCAACCAGGGGTCAATGTGGTTTTGATTTCCATTTCCCTGATGGCTAATGATGTTGAACATCTTTTTATGCATTCATTAGCCATTTGTATCTTCTTCGAAGAAACGTTTATTCAAGTTCATTGCCCATTTTTTAGAAAATATTTTTTACTTATTATTTTTAGAGAAAAGGGCAGAGAGGGAGGAAGAAAGGGAGAGAAGCATCAGTGTATGGTTTGTCTTTCACCTGCCTCCAGCTAAGGACATGGCTGGAGACCTGCTTGCAATCTGGTTATGCGCTCTGGCTGGGAATTGAATTAGTGACCTTTGGGTTCACTGGCCTGTGCTAATCCACTGAGCTACACCAGCCAGGGCCTCTTTTAAAAATATTATAGTTTTAGCCCTTGGCCATGTAGCTCAGTTGGTTAGAGCAGCGCTCTGATACGCCAAGGTTGCAGGTTTAATCTCTGGTCAGGGCACATACACGAAGTAACCAATGGGTACATGGATGGGTGGAATGGCAGATCGATTTCTCTCTTCTCTCTCTCTCAAATAAATCAATAAAAATATTAAAAATATTATAGCTTCAGCTCTTACACTTAGATCTTTGATCCATTCTCAGTACTTTTTAATTAATTAAATTTTAGAGAGGGAGAAGGGAGGGGGGGGAGAAACATCAATGTAGGAAAGAAACAATTGGTTGCCGCTTGCCCGCCAACTGGGGACCCAGCCCTTAACCCAGGGCCTGACTGGGAATCAAACCCACATTTCCGCTGGCAGACGGCCACTCAATCCACTGGGCCACACCAGTAGAACTTCCGTACATTAAAAAAAATTTTTTTCTTTTATTTACTTTTAGAGAGAGGGGAAGGGAGGGAGAAAGAAGGAGAGAAACATCAATGTGTGGTTGCCTCTCTCCGCCCCCAACTCAGGACTGGCCCGAATCCCAGGCACCTGGCCTTACCGAGAATCAACCCAGCAAGGCTTTGGTTGGGTGCCAGCGCTTGAAAACCTACAGGCTACATGTCCTTCAGCACCTAGAGGTCTGCTTTTTAAGTCACAAAATGAGACACTGCACGTGGATTGTCCAGCTCAGAGATCGCCACTTACAAGAGTACCTATTTCTTGTTTTATTTTACTTATTTATTATTATTATTTTAAAAAATTTTATTGTTGTATTACATCCATCCCCTTTTTGCTTCCCTCTGTCCCCCACAAGAGTACCTATTCTTACATCCGGTAGGAAGGTAGACGCTTCCAGCGAAGCAGAAACGCCGACGGTCCACGACTCAACGCACCCTCCCTCCAGCTCCCCGACCCCCCCAGCTGGGACGATCTGCGCAGGCGCGCGGGAGGGGGCGGGGAAGTGCGAGCGGAAGTGCGAGCGGAAGTGGAGGCCGGAACGCTTTGGGGTGGGACCAGTGGAGGAAACGAATTGTGCTCCCGCCTGTGGACGTTGTCTGAGTGTGGAGGCCACCATGAACAGGCTCCAAGATGACTATGACCCCTACGCAGTTGAAGAGCCTAGCGATGAAGAGCCGGCTTTGAGCAGGTGGGCCCCTGCGCGCCCCGGCCCGGAGGCCTCGGGCCTCAGCCTTCTCCCTTCGCAGTGCCAGTCGGGTCAGCCGTCCCGGCGCCTGGCGCCGCGCTGTCGCCTGTGGGACGCGGAGGGGAGTCCTGGTGAGGTCTCGCGGCCACGGGGGAGGCGGGGCCCACGCCGGCGCGGGGCAGGGGGCTATTCAGGAATCACGCGTTTTCCAAAGCCGTGTGCTCGAATCCTGCCTTTGCTGCTTACTAGCACCGTGACCCAAGGCAAGTCGGTTATCCTTGGTTTCTCATCTATAAACAGGAAATATAACTTCATAAATATGTTGTGAGACTCATGGGACTCAATGTGAAGCGAGGTAACCACCTAGAAGGCTATTATGCCATAAACAGAAAGAAAGGGATATTTAACAAATTTTTGAGCACCTTTTATATGCTTGTGCTGACTACAGAAGTGAGTCGTAAGATTTTTGAGTTCTTCAGGCTTGTACACCAGAAGGTATATACCTTGGAAGTAAGTATGTATCTCTGAAGTGTAGGAGAAGATGACCTGAGATAGTTCGGTGGGAATTTCCAAAAGGAAGGGAGTAATCCTACAAGAGAGACACTTGTAGTTAACGTTGGCAAGAGATTTCCAGGCACATTTAGCCATTTTTAAAGGTGTCAGCAGATCCTACTTATAAACTTTAATTAATTAATTAAAAAGGTTTTATTTATTACTTTTAGAGAGAGGGGAAGGGAGAGAGGCAGAGAGACATCAGTGTATGGTTGCCTTTCACCTGCCTCCCAGCTACAACCCTGGCTGGAGACCTGCTTACAACCTGGTTATGTGCCCTGGCTGGGAATGGAACCAGCAACCTTTGGGTTTGCAGGCCAGCTCCATATCCACTGTGCCACCAGCCAGGGCTTAAACTTTATTTTTTTAAGTGTGTTTTTAAAAAAGATTTTATTTATTTTTAGAGAGAGGGGAAGGGAAGGTGAAAGAGTAAGAGAAGCATTGATGTGCGGTTGCCTCTTGTGCACCCACAACTGCGGACCTGGCTTGCAACCCAGGCACATGTCCTGACTAGGAATTGAACTGTCGATCCCTTGGGTTCGCAGGCTGGCACTCGATCCACTGAGCCACACCTGCCGGGGCCCTTCTTACACACTTTAAAAAATTTTGTCTGATTGAACTTTCTGTAAAACAGACCTACTTTCAATCACAGTATCTCCTCACATTATCCTGGGGAGGGGTTCTATGCATAGAAAATCAGGCTGCTGAATTTCTGTTATGGAGAGTGAAGATGGATTCCAGGATTCCCTGCAAAAAAGTTTCAGTTAATGGGTCAGGTTTGTGAAAGGAGGTATATATAGGTTTCGATTAGTAATTCAGTTTGGAATATAGAAGTGTATCCGGGACTTGATTTATTCTGCCATTACTCTCACCATATTCACCTGTGTTATTTGTTTAACCTTTTAAGTCCATTTACATTTTGGGAGTTAAATATCTTTTTAAAAAAGGTGTTATTTATTTATTTTTAGAGTGAGGAGAAGGTAGGGAGAAGGAGCTGGAGAGAAACATCAAATGTGTAAGAAAAACATATCAGTTGCCTGTTGCATGTGCTCCAACTAGGGACCAGGCTTGCAACCCAAGCATGCACCCTGACTGGGAATCAAATTGGTGACCTTTTGTTTTGCCGGCTAACGCCCAACCAATTCAGCCAGTCAGGGCTGTAGTTAATTATCTTAAAGCTTTATCATCCTGTGACAGTTTTCAGTAGTAAAGTAATAGAAAATACAAAACAGTGCTTTAAGACATCATTGCCTGCCCTAATCCCTGAATCCAATATTTGTTGTTTAAAAAAAAAAAGAGATTGCTGTTAGAGAGGTAAAGGTATTTGCTAGGATTTGATTTTACCCCACTTACAAGCTAATATTTTATAGCCTGTCCCTGTTTCATGGAATTTAATAGAAGGTCTGAGACTCCTGGGTTACCGAAAGCTCGCAGCACAGTAGGCAGCAGGAGCATTATGTTTGTATTGAAGTTTCCCAACTTCTACATAGATTACTTGAGGAGAGACCCAGATGGATTCTACACATTCAGAGTTGGCATGGCCTTGGAGGATCACTTGAGCTTGGAGACTCCACCTCTTTTACAGCAGGCACTAGATAAATCTGCTCTTTGTCCTGGAAAGAAACAGTTCCTCATCCATCAAGGTTTTTTTTTACTGTAAATAAAACCCTGAGAAATGGCCTAGGTAAAGAGTGTTGAAAACCTTGCATTCTTGGTATATTCAAACAAGAATATGCAGGGCCTGCCCTGGCTAATGTGGCTCAGTGGATTGAGCGCCGGCCTGCAAACTGAAAGGTGGCTGGTTTGATTCCCAGTCAGGACACATGACTGGGTTGTGAGCCAGGTACCCAGTTTGGGGATGGTGTGCAAGAGGCAACATTGATATTTCTCTTCCTTTCTTTCTCTCCCTCCCCCTCTCAAGAAAATAAATAGAAATCTTAATCTTGGTCTTTTCTCTATTTCTATAATTTTGTCATTATCAAAAAATAGGTAAATTGAATTCTTTGGTATGTAATGTTTTGGAATTGCATTTTTTACTCAGCATAGTTCTCTGAAGATAGATGTCCATTGTTGTAGGTATCAGTAGTTCATTTCTTTCTTTATTGCTGAGTGATACTCTGCATTAACCATTCACTTCTTGAAGGACAGACATCTGGTTGTTTCCAGTTTTGACTGTTGTGAATAAAACTGATGTAAACATTCTTATATAGGTTTTTAAGTGCATATAACTTGTTATTTCTTTGGGATCAATGCCCAGGAGTTCAGTTGCTGAGTTGTATGGTAATTGTATGTTTAGTTTTATTTTAAGAAACTGCCAAGCTGGTTTTTTTGCAAGTGCCTTTTTAAAAAAAATGAATTGCAATATTACCAAACACATGTAAAAATACATTTACACCCATATATATTTTTACACATATTTAAAGTACATATTAGATTTTGAAGAGTTGATACAAAAAATTTAAAATATGTCAATAGCTTACATAATTATTACATGTTAAATGGTAGTATTTTAGATTTATTGTAGCAAGATTAAGCAGTTTTTTCTTCTTTAATACCAGCTTTACTCTGGAATGCTATTTTTGTGAAATATATCACAGAAATGGTGTATTGTGGAGCTCAATTTTGTGAAAGTTGTCCAAGAGACAGTGCCAAACCCATAGTAATAAATGAATTTGGTTTTTGAGTCAGATCCTCCCCCCTCCAATAATACAACTCAACTTTATTTTAAGCTACTGGAACTACAACTTACTCTTTTTGGAGTTTTCCATCTTAAATAGTAGGTTAATTAATTTATTTAGGCTGTGCATAGGTCTTACTTCTTTCAGTACCCTCTGTTTTTTCTTCTACATGTGTTTTACAAGTTGAAGCCTTCAGAAATAATGGCACTTGCAGTGCTCTGCTGGTCCCCAGCGTAGGAATTATGTCTACTAAATTGAGGTAGAAAATAAAAATCCCTAGGTTTAAATAATTTTGTAGAGTAGTATTCTAGCTATTTTTTTAACTTGTGGTTGACTTCCTATGTGATCCTAAACTAACCCCTGAACTACTGAAGAGTCTGTTGGGGTAGAGATTAGGTATGTTCACATTTCAATAATAAAGTTTACTATAGCATTAATTCCTTTTCCCAAGTATTCTCAGTTTGGGGGGCCTTCATAACTGGAAATGTATATTTCTGTGATTAGTTGAAAGGAATCTCATCTATCTTACATGCTAATATGAGAATATATATTGTCTATGCACACAAATCATCTAATTTAGTAGTTTGCAACTTCCATCCAAATTGGTCTTCATTCTCAGCATCTTTTCTAACCTGAAGATTGACTGATATCACAACACACCCATGACCAGTTGGTTGCTATTTAAAACATAAATTGCTAACAAAATCTATACATCACATACCCACAAATAAGCACATATTTTATAACAGTGAATAAGAAAGATAGCATGTCTTCTATGTAACATACATCCACATTTTCTTTTTTCTTCCTTAACTGCATTCGATTTTTCTGAGCTGTTGTAAATAACCTGATTTTCCCATATTGTGAAATGATTCCAATCTAAGAAAACGACCTGCAGTAATGCAGATACAACTAATATACAAAATTGTACCTTATTTAGTAAAATCTATTTATAACAAGGTCACTTTAAAGCATTCATAAGTTAAAGTTGGTTTTTATCCATTCAGCTGTCCTATGTCTTTTGATTGGTGCATTTAATCCATTTACCTTTGTACCTGTGTTCCTGTCTATCTCTCTGTTTCTTCATCTTCTTAAAGCAGACCCTTAAGCATCTCTTGCAATGCTAGTTTGGTGGAGATATATTCTTTTAGACCTCTTTTATTTGGGAAACTCCTTATTTCACCTTCCATTTTGAATGACAGCCTTGCTGGGTAGAGTATTCTTGGTTGCAGGCCTTTGTTTTTCATTGCTTGAAATATATTTTGCCATTCCCTTCTGGCTTGTGGTGTTTCTGTGGAGAAATCAGCTGATAACCTTATGGGAGCTCCCTTATATGTTATTAGGTGTTTTTCTCTTGCTGCTTCTCTCCTTGTCTTTCAAATTTGCCATTTTCATGATGATGTGTCTTGGAGTGGGTTTGTTTGGGTTCATCTTCCTTGTGCTTCCTGAGTTTGCATGACATTTTCTCTCCTCAAGTTAGGGAAGTTTTCTGTCATTACTTTTTCAAAGAGGTTTTCTATCCCTTGCTCCTCCTCTTCTCCTTTTGGTATCCCCATGATAAGGATGTTATTATGTTTCATGTTGTCCTGCAGCTCTCTTAAAACCTCTTCATTCTTTTTCAGTCTTTTTTCATTTTGTTGCACTGCCTGGGAATTTTTTTCTGTATTGACCTCCAGCTCGATGATCTGATCCTCTGCTTTCTCTAGCCTGCTTTTGATTCCTTGTACTGTGTTCTTCAATTCAGAAATGGTGTTCTTCATTTCCTCCTGACTCTTATTGATGGTGTCTATGTCCTTTTTTTTTTTTTTTTTTTAAAGATTTTATTTATCATTTCTAGAGAGAGGGGTAGGGAGAGAGGCAGAGAGGGACAGACATCAACGTATGGTTGCCCTTCACCCTCCCCGAGCCACAGACTTGGCTGGAGACCTGGCCTGCAACCTGGTTATGTGCCCTTGAGGGAAACGAATATGTTTTTTTTAATGCTTGTATAGTTCTCAGTAAGTTCCTTGTAGCTTCCCTGGTGTTCTTTGTAGTTCCCCTGAAGTTGTTTGTAGTTTTCTTTGAACTCGCTGAGCTCACCGAGCTTCTCTGTCATCATTATTTTGAATTCCATGTCTGAGAGTATGCTTGCCTATATTTCATTTTGCACTCTTCCTGGCGATTCCTCCTTTCTATTTGCTGGGGGTTTATTTCTTTGTCTCCCCATTTTAGGTGACTTGTTTATTTCTGCTCCTTGGATTGGTCTGCTTTGACTTACTGTCTTAGTGGTGTGACCTTTTGTGGTGTAGAGGTGCACATTTTTTTACTTCCTGGCTCTATGCTTGGTGATGTCAACTTGTGTCCCAGTCTGGGCCTAGCCAGCCAATTGGAGACTACCAGATAGCCACTGTCTTTGTCTCTTTTACTTGTTAATCCAATCAGTCTGTGATCAGTGGTCAGTTATAGGCACCTCTGGGCAGGTGAATTCAGTTGTTAAGTCAATCAACCTGTGATCTGAGGTCAGGTTTAGGCGCTGCTGGGTGGGTCGGATTAATTCCTATGGTTGGGGCTGTGGCTTCCCCTCATGCTCCCACCCTTTGGAGAAGAGTGGCTGTATGGGAAATGGGTCAGCACTGGACTCAAGGGCTGCTCCCTCAACTCTCCCGGTAAAGCCACTGACCCAAACTTTCCCCAAGTGTCTCTAGTCCGCTCTGCCCTTTCTGCTGGAGCCCAGGGCAGGTGGGTGCCACTGTATTTTTGTGCATGGTCCCTTTAAGACTCGGTCTCTCTGTCAAGCTGGCTAAACTTGGAGGCTTTTTGCTTTTCACAGCCGGGTGCTGTTTTACTCTCAGCTGTGTTGCTGTAGGCTGGGAAGTCCAGTTGGAGGTTCAGATCCCACCCTTCTCAGGTGGAGCCCTGGACTGCTGAGATGTTTCTCTGTCCCTTCAGCTGCCGCCTGTGTGATCCCCCAGCCTCTTGCTTCTCCACACTTCCCACCAGTCACGTTGTGATGAATCGGCTCTTCTGTTCTGTCCCTGGTAATAAGACTTCTCTCCAGTTGGTGTTCTGTTGGTTATTCTGGATGATTTCTCCCCAATTAAGTTATAATTCCAGTTTGGTGTTGGGAGGAGATTGGTGCAGCTTCATTTACTCCTCCACCATCTTGGTTCTCCCCAAGCCGTTTTATATAGAACCATTTTACCTTCCCATTAGCAATGGCTTCAGTCTTATTTAATGGGTTGCCATCTATTCTCCTTAAAATTGTCTTCCTACATCATCCCACACTTTGGAAACACTGGAGTATAGCATAGATCAAAGAGTTTCTCAACCTCTGATGCACTGACATCTCGCAGCAGAAAATTCCCTGTTGAGGGGGGCTGCTCTGTGCATTTTAGGCTCTAGATGCCAGTAGCCAGTCCTCCTGCCTTCAGTTGTGACAATCAAAAAGGTCTCTAGGGATGCTGAATGGTCCCTGAGGGGCAAAATTGCCCCAGGTTGAAGACCACTGAAGAAGTTCAAGGTTGGAAAGATAAGTTGAAACCAGACTATGGAAAGCTCTTTTGAATCTGGTGCTCAGAGGTTTGGTCATGGATATTTTCTTTCAGAGTAGGGTAGTGGTGTGATGAGAGTTCTTCTTCTTCTGTTTTTTTAAAGATTTTATTTATTATTTTTAGAGAGAAGGGTAGGGAGAGAGGCAGAGAGGGAGAGAGACATCAATGTATGGTTGCCTTTCACCTGCCTCCAGCTACGGACCTGGCTTGCATCCTGGTTGTGTGCCCTGGCTGGGGAATTGAACCAGCGACCTTTGTGTTCTCAGGCCGGCGCCTTATCCACTGTGCCACCAGTCACGGGAGAGTTCTTTAGGAATAACATTCTGCGTCAGGGTTAAGGGTAGAATGAAAAAGAAAAGTTTGGAGGCCTGGAGATCCTTTGAATAAATTTAGGAGGACCTGAGTGAATATAATGATAATGAGGAGAAAGGAAGTATGCTGGTCAGGATGAAGAATGTCAGATGGGAAATTTCTTAGGAGTACAAGCCTCTATCAGTAGCAAAATTGATTGTTGTGAATTGGACTTTTCTGATTTACTTTCTCCTGGAGACTCAAAAGCATTGTTGTAGAAGACAAAAATAGAGGAGCAAAAACCAGGAATGACCTGTAACTATTTATTAGACCATGAGTAATTGAGCATTACTTATGTACTATTGATTATATTAGAAATGTCTTAGGTATTTCAGATATTCCTGCTGATAGTTGGTGTAATTTTATTACAGTGCTGTTGATGAGGAAACCCAGGCACAGCAGGGCCAAGTAAATGGGCACAAATTACTCTGGAATATTTGGGATATAATTTAGCCTTCTCTCTCTTTATAATTCTCTCCAGCACTGTGCCTATTAAATTGAAATGCTTAATTACTGTTAACATTTTATGTGGATATATTAGTGATAGATTAGTTATGTATTTTAGGTTTTATTTGTGTCTAGAATTAAAAAAAAATCTAGTCTGTGGAGTAAACTTTTCATTGCTAATGGAATTATGAATTGGTACAATACTTCTGGAAAGCAGTGTGGTAATTCAAGAAGTCAGAAAGATGTTTGTATCTAATTCTGGACATTCAGTCTGAGGAAATTAAAAAAAATTACGTATACAGAGATGTTCACTGCAGTGTTTAATAGCAAAGAGCTTGAAATAAATATACTGCATTTACAAGAAGAAATGTTATGCAGACATTAAAAAATATATTTGGAAATATGCAGAAATGGTTGATCTGTTAAATGAGAATAGTTCTGTAATATGCCAGGTAAATCTAATGCAACCTCATAAAACTTAAAATTGTTGGGCAGTGAGATGAAGGGGATATGAGTTATTTTAATTCTTTGGTATTCATATTCTTTATGCTTCAAATGTATATTAGTTCTGAAGATGAAGTGGATGTGCTTTTACATGGAACACCTGACCAAAAACGAAAACTCATCAGAGAATGTCTTACTGGAGAAAGTGAATCATCTAGTGAAGATGAATTTGAAAAAGAAATGGAGGCTGAATTAAATTCCACTATAAAAACAATGGAGAACAAATTATCCTCCCTGAATACAGGTAAACTAAGCTCTATATGGGCAAGAACCATATTTGTGCTCTTATGTCCCCAGAATCTTCAGTTAGGTACATAACAAATATTTATTAAGTGAATGAATAAGTAAGTGTATTGGGCAACCTGAGCATGGGTTACTTTGAGGATTAGTGAGGAAGTTTCTTATGTTGTTGGAGATTATTCAGTGCTATTTACTTGTGTGATTTCCTTTGTAATTTTTACCCCAGGATCTAAACAAACAAATAAACAAAGGACAGGCTTGTAAAAGTATTTTTAGGGTTATATAGCACTGATATGTCAGGTTGAATGATGTGTCAGCACAAATTCTTACCTTGTTTTAGTAAGTAATGAAACATTTCATTTGATACTTGGTCTTTATATAAAATGTAGCTGTCTCAGAAACTGGTTTGTGATAGTAGGACTCCTCAGCATTGGTTTCTGTGTTGATATGCTATGTATTAATTGTTAAGAATCAAATGACATATGATAGTAAAACAAAAGTTGGATTTTAAAAAAAGGTTTTATTTTTAGTTTTTAGAGCAAGGGGAAGGGAGGGAGAAAGAAGGAGAGAAACATCAATGTTTAAGAGAAACATCGATTGGTTGCCTCTCATGTGCCCCCAAGTGGGGACCTGGCTTGCAACCCAGGCATGTGCCCTAACTGGGAATCAAATGCATAACCTTTTGATTCATAGGCTGGTGCTGAACACACTGAGCCACATCAGCCAGGGTGCAAAAGTGGGTTTTAATTAAGAGGAAGAATTTGGGATGCAGGCATATGATGACCTAAGTACAGGTAATGTCATGGCACTAGGCACAAATTAGTCATGACATCATTCCCCTACCTCTCTGTGGAGCTGTTACTCTCTTTCCCCTAAAGTCCTTAAAAAAAAAAAAAAAAAAAAGATGTTTATTCCATGGTCTCCACAGTATAACAGCATGGCTAAAAGGTAGATATATGTATGCTGGCAACTTGAAAATATGGCTGTTTTATTTAATTAGGTTTGTGGGGAGGGAGAGAAAAATAATCTCATGATTTGGAACTTTTTTAAAATCCTCACTTGAGGACACTTTTCATTGCTTTTTTTAGAGAGAGGAAGGGAGCGAGAAACATTGATGTAAGAAAGAAGCATTGATCGTTACCTCCTTTATGTGCCTGAACTGGGTATCATACACTCCCAGACCAGGGATTGAACCTGCAACCTAGTCATATGCCCTGATTGGGAATTGAACCCATAACCTTTTGGTTATAGGGCAATGCTCTAACCAACTGGTGTGGTGAGCCACACCAGCTAGGGCATGATTTTGGAACATTAAATCAAGGAGAGGCAGTTCTCTGTAATTGCACAGGGCACCAACCCAGTAAGTCATTGATGTGAAGTATTTTTCCATCCAAATGAGATTGGGAATGAGTTGATATTACTTTGAGGTGATAGAAAAATATATGGAGATTTTTTTTTTTGTCAATTATGTATGATTTAATCTGTCAACTTATGGTTTGAACAGGGTCTTCTTCAGGAAATGGGAAAGCTGGAGCAGCTCTGACAAGGTACTATGATGATATATATTTTGATTCTGATTCTGAGGATGAAGACAAAGCAGGTAAGTAAAATATTTATAAGGTTTAGCAGTTACAGTTTATTTATTTACTTAAAAGATTTTATTTCATTATTTTTAGAAAGATGGGAAGGGAGAGAGGCAGAGAGGAAGAGAGACATCAATGTATGGTTGCATTTCACCTGCCTCCAGCCACAGACCTGACTGGAGACTTGGTTTGCAACCTGGTTATGTGCCCTGGCTGGGGAATCGAACCTGCGACCTTTGGGTTCTCAAGCCGGCGCCTTATCCACTGTGCTACCAGCCAGGGGTAGCAGTTATAGTTTATGAAAAAAAGTTTACCTTGGAGTTAATTTGGTATTAGGATTTCCTTTTGTGTTTGTTTTTTTTTGTTAAAGATTTTATTAATTATTTTTTTAGAGAGAGAGGAAAGGAGAGAGGCAGAGAGACATCAGTGTATGTTTGCCTTTCCCCTGCCTCCAGCTATGGACCTGGCTGGAGACCTGGCTTGCAACCTGGTTATGTGCCCTGGCTGGGAATCGAATCAGTGACCTTTGGGTTTGTAGGGCGACGTCTTATACATTGTGTTTGATTTTTTAAAAAAGAAATTGCAGCCCTGGCTGGTGGCACAGTGGATAAGGAGCCAGCCTACAAACCCAAAGGTTGCTGGTTTGATTCCCAGCCAGGGCACATGGCCAGGCTGCAAGCCAGGTCTCCAGCCAGGTGTGTGGCAGGAGGCAGGTGAAAGGCAACCATACATTGATGTCTCTCTCCCTCTCTGCCTCTCTCCCTTCCCCTCTCTCTGGAAATAATAAATAAAATCTTAAGAAAAAAAAAAGAAAAGAAGAAATTGCAGTCTGTTCATGTGAAAACAAAAGCAGGATCAATGAATAAGAACAGACACCTATAAAAATATGAATTACAATGTATGCCTGAAATATATATAACCATCTTATACCAATTTTACCACAAGAAAAAAAAAGAACTTATGGGAATGCATACATGTGAGGACATGGGACCAACAATGGCACTGCTTAGGCACAACAGGAGAGAGGAGGACTATGTCCTGACTCAGTAGCTCCTTTCTCTGGGCATTTAACCCCACTCTTCCTTCAGGTTTCTTTTAAGATTTTTTAATGTATTGTTTTCAGAGAGAGGGGACGGGAGAGAGGCAGAGAGAGAGAGAGACATCAATGTATGGTTGCTTTTCATCTGCCTCCGGCTATGGACCTGGCTGGAGACCTGGCTTGCAGCCTCATTATGTTACCCTGGCTGGAAATTGAACCAGCGACCTTTGGGTTCACAGGCCGGCACCTTATCCATCGTGCTACCAGCCAGAGCTTCCTACAGGTTTCTTTGTACAGCAATATTTACTTTCATAACTGCTGCAAATAGTTTCTATATATTACTCCATTGCAGAATTTTTCCTAACTTGTTGCCTTTAAAAAAAAAATAAGGTAGCCCCTCCACTCTTTGGAATTGATTAAACACAGAATTGGGCAAAGTTGAATATATTGACAAAATCTAAAACTGTTTTAGCTATATCAATAATTATACTGTAATGCACAAATAACAAAATTATACGGTAAAGAAATACTTTTATGTTTTATATGTTATTAAATATTGATCAGCTCAAGTACATTTTAAAAGTCCAGTGTATGCAGATGACCATAGGTTTTTATTTTTTTTGTTTATTTTAAGACTTTATTTATTTTTAGAGGGAGGGAAAGGCAGGGAGAGAGAGGGAAAGAAACATCAATTTTTGAGAGAGACATCAATTGGTTGCCTCTCACATGCCCCCAAGTGGGGAGCTGGCCAGGCATGTGCCCTGACCAGGAATTGAACCAGTTACCTTTTGGTTTGCTGGATCACATTCAACCTACTGAGTCAACCCAGTCAGTATAATGACCATAGTTTTTCTTTTTTTAAATTTTATTGTTGTTGTATTTGCTTCCCTCTGTCTTCCTCCCCACCCACCCATTCCCCCCAAAGTCAGTCCCACCTGTCATAGTTTTTCTTTTCATTCAGTTTTGAAATATTTTTCTTCTGATTTCAGTACCATTTTATATATGGGAACTTGTGGAGAGTTTAGATGTCAAAAATAGTTCCTGTTCTTGGCCTGCTATAAGTAGCTTTTTAAAATTTTTTATTTTTTTAAAGATTTTATTTATTATTTCCAGAGAGAGGAGGAAGGGAGAGAGGCAGAGAGGGAGAGAAGCATCAATGTATGGTTACCTTTCAACTGCCTCCAGCTACTGGCTTGCAACCTGGTTATGTTGCCCTGGCTGGGAATTGAACCAGCGGCTTTTGGGTTCACAGCCTGGCACCTTATCTACTGAGCCACCAGCCAGGACTCAGTAGCCTTTTTAAAAAATATTTTATTTATTATTTTGAAAGAGAGTGAAAAGAAGAGAGGCAGAGAGGGAGAGAGACATCAATGTATGGTTATCTTTCACCTGCCTCCAGCTACAGACCTGGCTTGCAACCTGGTTATGTTGCCCTGGCTGGGAATTGAACCAGCGGCTTTTGGGTTCGCAGCCTGGCACCTTATCTACTGAGCCACCAGCCAGGACTCAGTAGCCTTTTTAAAAAATATTTTATTTATTATTTTGAAAGAGAGTGAAAAGAAGAGAGGCAGAGAGGGAGAGAGACATCAATGTATGGTTATCTTTCACCTGCCTCCAGCTACAGACCTGGCTTGCAACCTGGTTATGTGCCCTGGCTGAGAATTGAACCAGCAACCTTTGGGTTTGCAGGCCTGCACCTTATCCACTGTGCCCAGTAGCCTTTTCGAACTCTGAATTTTCATCATTTAAACTCTTGAGATACCAATATTTGGTGAAAAAAATGTTTTGCCACTTTTGTCATATTCATTTTAATACCTTGTTAATTGGACAGGAACTGTATTTGGAGGAATAGTTAAAATTTTTTTAAGGAAAATAGAAAAAGTATGTATCTTAGGAAATTGGATAATTCAGTCTGTATTAAAAAGGTGTGAACTTTAGATATGATACTTAGCCATATCCTTAACATTTTCAAAATTAGCACAGGTGACCAAGAAAAAGAAGAAACAACACAGGATTCCAACAAATGATGAATTACTATATGATCCAGAAAAAGATAACAGAGATCAGGCCTGGGTTGATGCAAAGAGAAGAGGGTAAGAATTTATTTTTGTACTTTTTACTTAATTTTATTATTGTATTACATTTATCCCATTTTTTCCTATTGCTCTCTCCTGCCCGATCCTCCCTATGCCCCTTCCCACAGTCAGTCCCATGTTGTCCATGTAAAACTTAAAGTTAATGTATAGAATCTTTAGAGAAAACGATTACAAGATCATTTTAACTATATTCACATTTTGAATGTATGTATATATGTTTATACAGACATAAAGAAATTTGAGGAAAAACTGCTGAGTTCTTTCTTTTGAAAATAAAGCAAATTTCTTTCAAAGATTTTATTTCATTATTTTTAGAAAGAGGGGAAGGGAGAGAGGCAGAGAGGGAAAGAGACATCAATGTATGGTTGCTTTTCACCTGCCTCCAGCCACAGACCTGACTGGAGACCTGGTTTGCAATCTTGTTATGTGCCCTGGCTGGGGAATCGAACCTGCAACCTTTGGGTTTGCAGGCCAGCGCCTTATCCACTGTGCTACCAGCCAGGGCGAAAATAAAGCAAATTTCATTCAGACAGTTGACCTTGTAAAAACTTGAGTTCAAACTGTTGTAGTCAAGTCATTCAAGAACCAAAGCTGAATTTTAAAAAATGACACAATTTAAAACTAGTCAGAGATTAAGGATTTATGTGGAGGAAGAGTGGATATTATGTTTTGCATCTGATTTTTTTTTTTTTTTTAAGCCTTCACTTTTTATTTTCTCAAATATAAACTTCCCCAGAGGGAGATATTGTAAGAGTACCCTCAAACATCTTTGGCATCACATAAAAAAGAAATCTTGTGTAAAAAACAAAATATCATCTGAACTTTTATAATACAAAGGTACAATCTAACTACTGAATTACAAAAGTCCTCTTCTCTTCCAGTGTCCAACTGTCTCTTTAATGACCCAAGGGAAGAGAGAGGTTGGGGAGTTGAGGGGAAGGATGTCTTGAGCCCCTCAGTTCCTCTAGTGCCTCCATGTGGAGTCTGCCATAAGCCAAAGGCTGCTGGAAGGTGACACTGCTTTGGGTCTCATGGAAGTCCTGCTGTTGCTGGTATAAACTGGGATAATAGTACCACTATGAGCAAAGGCCCGGTTGGGGATGAGGAAGGCAAACTGGTGATCAGGAGTCTGCACAGCCTGGAAGCCACTGGATACCCTACCAGCCTCTGCAGCTGGGCTGCCTAGCTTCCAGGGTGCACCCCCCGGGAGCGGGCTGTGTGTCCTCGGGTATGGGCACTTGCATTGGTGGTGGCACCAAGAGCATGTGCTGCAGACCGCAGGGTCCTGGCAGGGGTGGTGGTGGCATCTGCAAGACCGGGTGCGAGACTGGGTGCTGCCGCCCAGGGTAGGTCATGGCGTTGATCTGTGACATGCAGTTGGCCAGGTGGCAGAGCAGCTAAGTGTGCACCTCATTGTTAACGCCCTCACACATGAACAGGAAGCTGGTCACTTCGTTCAGGCACTCACTAAAACTCGCTCAGTAATTCCCTAGCATGCTAGGATCTGTTCTTAGGCTCAGCAGTCATTTGTGCCTGGTGCATGTTCCCGTGGTGCTTCACTGTCCTTTCCAGAATGTCTTCTTTCTCCAGTTTGGAATGCTGCTAGCTGTCTTTCTTAAGAGCATCCAAAATCAGTGTTTTCACCTGGCTCAGACTTTAATTTATTCTTGCTTTTTGTCTTTTTTCCACGATAGGCTTTGATGACTTTCTATGCTCAGATGTTGTCTTTGGTTTATCTGGTGTCATGATGACACTGGCTGGAGTTGCAGCCACAGAGGACAAGGAATTCTTCTCCATTATGTCAGCTGGCATTTTGTTTTTCTTTGTTTTTTAATCCCTAGATAATTTATTTTTGGAGTCCTTAAAACAAAAAAATTGTTTTATGTCCCTTTTACTCAAGACTGTCACAAAACAACTGAGCAGGTGGTGGGGGTTTATTGCAGTATCATATGGCTACTGGGTGATCAGTAGCGCTATTCTAGGACCATGGAAAGAGCTGGACAGGGGATTCTGCTGTCAGCACCAGTTCTGGATTCTGTGTCTGAATTGTTCTTTTTAAACTGTGCACAAAATTTTTAAAATTTGAAGTGATAGTTACATAACATAAAATGAACCATTTAAATGTGAACAATTCAGTGGCACTTCTTTTTAATTTCAAACTATTTTTATCCCAAGAGGAAACTCTATTCATTTTCAAATTTAATTTTATAAAGGCTGGTATGTCATAAAAGTAAAAACTAGGCAATTTTCTCTATTAAACAGTGCTTCCTTAACATGGCTGTGCTTTAGGGTCATTTGGGAAGAATGAAATGCTAATCCTTTAGTTGTACTCTTAAGAGGTTTTGATTCAGGTAAGGTGGGGGTCCAGGAATCTATATTTTTCAGAGGTATTCTGATGTTGTGTGGGTCCTTTTATAAGATATTTTATTCATTTTTAGAAAGAGGACCAGGGAGGGAGAAAGAAAGGGAGAGAAACATGAATGTGTGGTTGCCTCTTGTGCACCCACAACCAGGGACCTTGCCTGTAGCCCAGGCGTTTGCCCTGACTGGGAGTCAAACCAGTGACCCTTTGGTTTGCAGGAGGGTAGTCAGTCCACTTAGCCACACCAGCCAGGGCATGCGGGTCTTTATACACCACTTTTTAGCCTTTATTCTCCCACTTTGTCCTTTTTCCTCTTTGTTTCACCCATGCACCACTTCATCCACCTGCCTCCTGAATTTAATATTTTTTTGATCACTTATAGTGTGAAATGAATATTTTAAGTGCTATGAAGGATTTTGAGAAAATCGAGGAGTTAGTTTATAGTCTAGCTTCTGATTCTGGGGATAGAATTTGTCAGTGAAGTAAGATGGAATATATTGTTATATAATTTTGAGAAGAATAACATTTTGTTGACTTACATTCCTTCATTAAGTAGAGTATTTTCATTTTAAGACCACAGAAATCAGCTTCAAATAATTTCCTACATTTTAAGCACCATGAGGACAGTAATCTTGTTCAGTGCTTGTATCCCAGTAAGTATCTGTTGAAAGAAAATTTGCTAAACATTTAAGAATAAAATGAGGGGAGAGAGAAGAAGGAATAAGGGGGATAAATAGTAATGGAAAAAATACAATTAAAAAATAAAATATATACCACATGTTTTCAGTAGTTTTTCCCCATAAAGATTTTTTTTCCTTTTTTTTTAAGTATATTTTATTGATTATGCTGTTACAGTTGTCCCAATTTCTTTTCCCTTTAGTACCCTCTGACTAGGAACCCCCTTCCTTCTAGCAGTCCTACCTGCTTAGTTCATGTCCATGGGTCATGCATATAAATTCTTCGGTTTCACACTTTCCCATATTCTTAACTTCCTCTATTTTGTACTTACCAATTATGTTTCTTTTATTTTTATTTTTATTTTTTATTTAATTTTATTGTTGCCGTATTACATCCATCCCTTTTATTCCCCTCTGTCCCCACCCCAATTATGCGTCTTAGCCTCACCATTTTCTTCCTTCCCCCTCCCAGCTGATAACACTCCAAATGATCCTCATACCTATGTTTCTGTTCCAATTCTGTTTTTTTACTTTATTTTTATATTTTAGGTTCTATTGTTGATAGTTGTGAGTTTGTTGTCATTTTCATTCATGTTCATAGTTTTGATCTTTCTTAAAAAAGTCCCTTTAACATTTCATAGAATAAGGGCTTGGTGATGATGAACTCCTTTAGCTTTACCTTATCTGGGAAAGCACTTTATCTGCCCCTCTATTCTAAATGATAGGTTTGCTGGATAGAGTATTCTTGGTTATAGGTCCTTGCTTTTCATCACTTTGAATACTTCTTGCCAGGCCTTCCTTGCCTGGAGTTTCTTTTGAGAAATCAGCTGATAGTCTTATTAGAACTCCATTTGTAGGTACCTTTTCTTTTCTCTTGCTGCTTTTAAGATTCTCTCCTTATCTTTGACCTTTGGCATTTTAATTATGTGCTTTGGTGTTGTTTGATTTGGATCTAGCTTGGACTCTGTGCCTCCTGCACTTACATGTCTGTTTTCTTCACCAAATTTGGGAAGTTTTAAAAATTATTTTTCACACAAGTTTTCAATTTCTTGCCCTTCTGCTTCTTCTTCTGGCATTCCTATGATTCAAACGTTGACTCATTTAAATTTGTCCCAGAGGCTCCTGATCCTCTCCTTGTTTTTTTTTCATTCTTCTTTCCACTTTCTGTGCTGGTTGACTGTTTATTTCTTCCTTATGTTCCATATTGTTGATTTGAACCCCATTTTCCTCCCCTTCACCATTGTTTTTGTATGTATTTTCCTTTGTTTTACTTGGCCTAGCCTTCACTTTTCCCCTTATGTGTTTATTGTACTCAAGCATATCTGTCAAGTTCTGTGAGCATCTTTATTACCAGCTTTTTAAACTGTGCATCTGTCAAGCTGGCAGTCTGTTCATTTGTGTCAGGCTGGCAGTCTGTTCATTTGTTAGACTGGTTACTTCTCTGATGGTTAGTTTGACCATTGGGACCTTGATTTGTGCCCTTTTCTGTCTGTCTTATTTGTCTGTCTCTGCATCTAGACAGGCTTCTATGTTTGCCTTTGTGTCTCAGAGCTGTGGCAACCTGTTAGTTTTAAGGGGCAGAGCCTTAGGTATTTGTCAGTGCTGGGTGACAGGTTTTACTGGATAGTGACACTATCTGGAGAGGGGCCGGAGAGGGAACTATGCTGCTTGGTCAGCACTTGCTCCTTTTTCTGGCGCTTCTCCCTCTTCCTGTATGGGGCTAGCTCCTCTCTAGTTCTGTGGTTCCCAGAGTGGGTTGTTCTGTGGGTGTTTCAGGACTGTGGGGGCCTCTAAACAAACTCTTCCTGATAGTTCCTTTGTGTTGGTTTTCACAGTCAAAAAAAGCAATGTGGCTTTTTATTTTTCTCCTCCTATGCTGGAACGGTGAGCTGAGAGCATGATTTGGTCTGGTGCTGGGAGCACTCAATAGGTGCCCATACTGTGATTTTTTTTCTGTCAGCACTCTTCCAACTGCTGCCAACTCACACAGCTGTCTGCCAAGTATACTGGCAGTTCGCTGCACTGCCGGCAATGTTTTTGCCCTAACACTTTCTCTTTGTTTGGGCTCTGCTCCTTCTACCTGTCTGGGTGAGTCTTTCCTTTCTTCTGTCTTTTGTTTGTTGGATTTCTGTGCCATTCTACATTTAGGACTTTCTGGATGTCTCTAGTTTTGAGGTAGATATATTGTTTTTAGTTGTGAGATGCAGCATGACTATTTACGCTTCTATCTTGGATCTCCCTGATGTTTTTCTTATGATTAGACAGGGATTATAGGTTTTTTGGAGGAAGACCAAAGAGGCTAAGTGACATTGTTATCACAGTATATCAAGGGCACATAGTATCAACATGATTTTTGACTAAACGTTGACTTTGATTACCTTGATGAGGTAGTCAGATATCTCTACTATAAAGTTACTCTTTTCCCTTCTTTTAAAAGTCCTTTTTGGAAGGAAGTCACTATATGCAGCTCAGACTTAAGGAGTGGGGAGTTTCGAGGGGAGAATATCTTCATAAATTATTTATAATTCTTCTGTACAGGAGATTTGTCTGTTCTCCCTCATTCGGTCATTTACATCAGTACAGACCTGTAAGTTTTATACTTTGGGTTATAATCCACTACTACTTTATTTTTGTTTAATTGTTATAGGTTTGGCCATTGAGAGTGCATTTATTTGGCCTCTGTGACCTTTTGACATACCTATTGCATTTTTTTCCCCCTTAGCCCATCTTTACATTCTGGTACTACAAGATGCTTTAGGTTCTTTTGTTTTTTTTAAAGATCTTATTTATTTTAGAGAGGAAGGGAGGGAGACAGTAAGGGAGAGAAACATCAGTGTGTGGTTGCCTCTCACTTGCCTCCAGCTGGGGACCTGGCCCACAACCTAGGCATGTGCCCTGATTGGGAATTGAATTGGCAACTCTGGTTCACAGGCTGGTGCTCAATCCACTGAGCCACACCAGCCAGGGCTGCAGTTCACCTTGTATGCCCCATTTCTAGAATCAACCATTTTTCTAAGGATTACTGATTACATTTATTGGAGAGTAGCATTAGACATCAAGATTTGGCTTTAAAACTAACAACAACCAACACAGAACCAAGTATATGAATACAAGGAATAGGCCTTCAGTGGTCAGGGGAACGGGGTAGGGGGGAGGGAGAGGTAGAGGCAAAGATGGGGAGCAGCTTAGACAAGAACCTAGTATAAAGGAACCATGGACATGGACAACAGGTGGGATTGACTTTGGGGGGAATGGGTGGGTGGGTGGG
>PVIW01014376.1:0-23698 GCA_004026585.1 Noctilio leporinus | reverse complement strand
AGAGGAATAATGAAAAGTTGGCAGGCTGCTGACTAGGGAATCTCTGTGTTTGCAGGTATTCAGTGTGAGGTGCAGATGATAGTCTGTGTGAGTCGTGGTGCAGCATGAGGGAGTCGCTGGATCCAATTTCCAGGGAAAGGCCTGGAGTGGATCTCATGTATTAGTGGGGATGGAAAGTGGCATGTAATATGCAAACTCTGTAAAGGCCAGTTCACCAGAGAAAATGGCCAGAACAAGTTGCACCTGCAAATGAATATCCTGTGAGCCAAGCACATGGCCAATATAACTGTCATGAGACCCAGTTAGGGGGAGTCAACATGAGCCCAGAAATAAACCTCCCTGATTGCTGGGCTGCTGGGGGTGCTCCGGACACCAGGGGGCACTCTGAGACACTTAGTACAGGCAGCAGCTCCAGGGGCAGGTGTGGGCCTGATGGGGAAGGAAGGGGCTTCCTCTTGGGAGCAGGGGTTTTCTCTCCAATCTCTCAGATGCATCTAGGGACAATTATTCCTTCTTTGTGGCTCTGATTTTCCACATCTCACTGCAAACAACATGGAAGAGGTGAGATTATCTGTCTGCAGGTGAGATTCTACCCTGTGATTGGAACCTTCCCTTCACAAGGCTCCTGTGTGTCCATTTCCTTCCTTGACAATGAACCACCCTGAAGGCTCCCATCTTCCCTGTGGTGGAAACGTTTCCCACAATGAGGGCCCAGCCCCATCCAGGCCCTTGTGTGCTGTACTCAGACTCACTGTCCCCAAACATGCATACAATGTGTTCATATTTGTCCTTCCTCCTGATAGGCACATCTTGTCCTGCATGGGATGTGATTCTCCCCTAGGATGTCCATGCTTCAGATCTCCGTCCTCCCTGCCCCATATTACCCTCTTGCTCCTCATTTGCTGCGTGGAGGTGTAAATGCACTTTAACATAACCTTCTGTTACTGACTGACACAATTCTGTCTAAATATGACCTAGATCCTGAACTCCATGGGCCTGGGGTCCTGCTCCCTCTTCCCCATACCTCAATTTGACAAGTCATAGAAGGGAGATTAAAGAAGCATGTGAACTGTCACATGTCCCAACTCCATCCTCTAATCCCTCACCAAATGTGTCTGTCCGTTTCACTGTCCCCTGGTGTTTGAAATAGTTGTTACTTTTGCATTTATATTTAGTGGGACATACCTGTACTGAATGGAAAAATATGCAATTTTAAATGTTATTGTGTAATAAAATTGTTTTCCTTAATTTTACATTACATTGTAAAATAATATTTAAAATATTTTATTTTATCTTTTAAGAGTGTGGGAGAGAGAGTAAAAGAGAGGAGTCAAACATTGATTGGTTCCCTCTTACATGCCCCCAACTGGAACCTGGCTTCCAACCCAAGTAAGTATGTGCCCCAATGGGGAATCATATGGAAATTGATGACCATTCTATTCATATGCCATGTGATCCACACCAGCCAAGGTTAAATTACTGTTTTTGAAGAGTTTGTAGGTACCCTGAAGGCCTGTTGGCAGGATGTTGTCATGTGGCTCAGCCTGCACAGTCTTTGCCCTTCTCTAAAAGGTGGAGGCAAGGAGGGGATTATGCCTATGTGGGCTCCCTCAGAGGGCCAGAGAGGCTGATGGCCACTGCTACCTCCTTTAGGATGGTATGCTACAAAAACATCTCAGCCTCAGCATGGGGAAATGTGCTCTGCAGGATGGTACCAAAGTAATAAGTTAGATAGTGGATCATCTCTCACCTCACCATTCATAGCCATGCATGTGGGAAGCAGGCTGGGATGGTCTAGAAGAGCACCAAATCCCCCTAAGCATTGTTTGTTAAAGAAGGTGCTCCCTATAGACTGAGGACAGCTTCAGTCCTCAGGATTCCACTAAGGGGACCTGTAATGACCTGACCCTAAAAGATCTGGGTGCAACAGTCCCTAATCTTTGGTCTCATGGACACAGGTCCAGGACAGCTGTTGATCAGGTGTTCTCTCCAGGCCAGAAAGAAGGCTTTGACAGGCTTACACAGGCTGTGGAGACAGCATCATGCTGTTTTCTAGCTCTGTTTGAGAGAACTGAGAACTCCAGCCTCTCCTCCTCCTGTGATATATGGTAGGATACCTGCACATGTGGAGAGATGTGGGCCTCAGCTCTGCAGCTGGCTGTGGTGTTTTTATACATGCCCTTCTATATTGCCCAGAGTTTCACAGTGGGCATAAGGCTGATTACTTGTCTACCACCTGTCACTTCTTAACTTACTGGTCTTGACCATTTGCACATTGGTGGCTATGCTGAAAAGCAGGGCAGCTGAAGAAGGCGTACTTTTAAATAAAGCCGCCCCAAATACATTAGTGTTAGCACCACACAATAGTCTGTGTTGCCACAGAATAGGGCCTGGGAAATGTGTCATTGAACAATGTTGTCTGGTGGGAATGCGTATTGTTTTGGTAAGCTTTTGTTTGTTGTTTGTTATATATTTTTTATTTTTGTTTCCTTATATTCAGTCATTGTTTTGATTCTTGGTTTCATTTACTCTCCTGTTGTTCTTTTTCTTTTCTTTTCTTTTTTTTTTTGTTAATTGTTTTATCTTTCCATTAGTATATCCTTTGCTTCTGACTAGATCCTTTTCTGCTCTTGAAGTCCTCAATAAATTACACGAGCATTCTTATTACCAGTGCTTTGTACTCTGCATCTGATAGATTGCTTATTTTGTACAATTATTTTTCCTAGAGTTTTGACTTGTTTTATTTATTTATTTTTTTCGTTTTGACCCTGTTTCTTTGCCTTCTTTTTATTAAAAAAATATTCATTATTTCTAGAGAGAGGACATAGGAGGAAGGAAGAAAGGGAGAGGAACATCAATGTGTGGTTGTCTTCTACCATCTTCCAGCTGGAGACCTGGCTGGAGACTTGGTTGGAAAGCTGGGTATGTGCCCTGACTGGGGATCAAATCAGTAATTCTTGAGTGAGTAGACCTGCCCTCAATCCACTGAGCCACAACAACCAAGGTCTTTATCTCCTTATTTTGGCAGACTCACTATGTTTATTTTGATGTATTAAGTAGAGCTCCTAGGACTCCCTGTCTTGGTACCATTGCCTAATGTAGTAGGTGGCCAGCAGGGTCCAGAGGCACAGCCTTGAGCTATGTACTCAAGGTACACTTTTCATGTGGGCTGAGTAAAACCTCCTCATTGAATTGAGCTTGATTGTTGTTGGCAGGTTACTGGGAGGGACTCCCCAGGCATGTCAGATCTAAGGACTGACTGTGACCACCAACCACCAATCTCCTCCCTCTGTGGAGGATCAGATGTGCAGGGGCAGGTAGGTGGTGCTCTGACATGGTTTGTAGCTGTACAGTGGGTGTGCAGTCTCTGGGGTTTTCTGGGTGTTGTAGGCCAAATTCAGTCTCTAACAGTGTTCTGCCCAGGGCCACATTGCATGAGCTATGAAGCAACCTGCAGTTGGCTGCTACTTGCATTGGGCTTAGAAATTTTTGGTGAAGCCAAGCTGTGAATATATGATGACTGCTGACATTTCTGCATGATCATTGCTTTATAGTTTAGTAGTAATTTTCATATGCTTGTATGAAGGAACACACAATGTTTACCATACCTCCATGTTTGAAAACCATTTTGAAGTTGATTTCTGCCATTGACACCAGATAATTCAAATCTAGTGAGTGACTCCTTGATTGTGTTCCATCTTTGGTGTTAAATCAGAACATTGTGTCCTCCCTACAGAACTTATCTCTGCTCCTACTCATCCGGCTCCATTCCATCCTTATTCTCACAGGTCGGTGGTGTGTGTGTTGGTGTGGCTGGGCCAGAATCATTCTCTTTCCTTGGACTCAGCCTTATTCTTCGTAAGAGGTGTGCCCAGATCTGGACTGTGTACTTCCAGTAGTTCCTGTTCCTCCATGTCTCTGAGATTCTCCTGTAAAATTACTAGATCCACATTAACTGAGTTTATACTAATTGCATGGCACAGGCCCAACAAAAAAACACTGGAGTGTAAGGTCTTATTAGAAGAAATGCTAAGTCACATGACATTATGTTACACCTGCGAAAGGCATATTTTCTATCTAAAGGATGATTATGAATATTGTCAATCAACAGACAGATACCTTCCTGTATTACTGTGTGAGAGACTCGGAGAAATAAAGTCAGTGTGAGCACAGACAAAAGTTTTGTGTGCAAAGACAAAAGGTTTGAACTGCAGGAGGTGCTCAGGACTCCAGAGAGCAAAGTCAAAACAACCCAGACTGTACCAGAGATAATATGACCAGCCAGGGATAATTTTCAGGACCAGGGCCTTCTTCTGCTCTGTGGAGACTTTCATCCAATGCCCCCATGTCTCCTTCCTCAGAGATCCTGGTTGTGAGCTCTCAAAATGGAGGCACATGGGCGTTAGGTCAGTGAGATAGACCCCAATTTGTCATGTCACTAGTGACACCACTGACTAAAAAAGGGTCCTCTGGATATACACCTTATGACAAGTCAGGATTCTTCTCACCACAGCCTCTGAAGATTCCAGGTGCTGGGAGAATAGGTAACAACAAGGATGGGCCCTCCTCAGTCTTCAAGTCAATCATTTTGGCTTTTGTTCTATTACCAAAACCCATCACTCACTTGGTAGGGTAAGTGTGAGGGCCCTGGCCGTGTGCTGGGAACAGGGGAGAAAGGATACCTGGGGGTCATTACCATGAAAATGAACACTGGGTATATCTGTGTGTGATTTATTAAGCAGTACAAGATCTATGGGAATAGAACCACATGCAACAATATACAGGATGGATCTGTAAGCAGGGAAAACTGAATACATCCGAGTCCTCAATTTCCCAGAATGTTTCAGGGCTCCAGAGTGTTGGCTGTATATGTCGTAACTCCAGGGAAGGGGCTTCCAGGTGACTTCACAAGTTCCTGGTTTAGAGGGTCTCTGCAGAGTCATGGAGATTAATAAGGCACTTATCTGTATCCTGAGATAACTAAACACAAAATGACCCTGAGTGAGATTCCTCAAGTCAGGGCACAACCTTTAATTATAGAAGAGATGATGAGAGTCCCATGTTTTGTGAACCCAGACAGGACCCTTCCCTGCAGGGCACAGGCTGGGCAGCAGAGGGCTCCTGAAACGTACAGCTCAAGACTGCTGCCCAAAAGCATGTGCAGAAAGGGTTGGGGTGGGATTTACTCTGAGGGCCTGGATCTTCCTATGTTCATTAAAACATCTGAAAGAAGTGTTGACATAAAGTAATGGATAATTATTCTATCTGATTAGAGTACTTAGCAAACTTGATAAGAGAAACAGAGTCAATGGGGGTATTTGTAGAGTTTCCTTACTTTTGAATGGTAAGGGACTAAACACAGAGCTAGTTTAGTTACACCACTAGGTACAGCATTTTTGAGATACACTCATTCCAGAAATAAGACCTTCAGATGGTCTGTGTGTCACTCAAAGGTGGATTCTCAATGAGCAGTATGTCTTGCAGGGGGATTGTGCCTCAGTGGGAGAAGCTATATCTGTACAGGCTTCAGGGTCCTGGCAGAGGAAACATATCCTCACACATGGTTTAAGACTTGTACCCTCTAACTCCCTCTGAGCATGGTCCCTGTGTTCTCTGTCTTTTTTCAGGTGGAGTCAAGTCTTCAGCCTATGAAACACTCTGCCTCATGAAAACTCTATTGAGAAGTAGACTAGGTTAAATGTAAGTTTGTTTGTATCCTTAGAGCATCACCCACAGCCACAACCTCCCCTACAGAGGTCTTGAGGGTACAGCTCCTCAGCATGGACTAGAGCTGCACAGCCGACTTCCTGGTGGCAGTGACTACAGGTAAGGGACTTCTCAGTCCTGGGCTTAAGGAGGGGATCAAGGAAATCAAGGGAAATTTCCACCCACTCAAGAGTCATCTCTACATTTCCACAACCAGGTGCAGCTGGTAAAATCTGGGGCTGAGGTGAGAAAACATGTGGCCTCAGTGAAGATCTTCTACAAGGCTTCTGGATAAACAGCTAGTGGATGAACTAGATATGTCAGACAGAAGCAAAGTGTGTAACATATGTGCTGGATCAACATAAACACAGGGAAACCAACATGTGCCCAGGGTGTCTCAAAATGATTTGCCTTTCCCATGTACAACTCTGTCAGCACCCTATTTGCAGGTCAGTGGACTGAAGTCAGAGCACATGGCTATGTATTTATTATTGAAAGAGTGACACAATGTCACAGACCCTGAATGACAAGGCAGTTGGGCTGGGCTGGAGAGGTTGAAAGTCTATGGGCTGCTGACTTCCTCACACACAGTCTGTCTCTCAGAGCAGGACTGATGCTGCCACAGGCACATCAGAAACTCAGAGAAGGTTCCAGGAGACCAGATTCACTTTGAGGATGAAGCAGGAAAGACAGTCCAGGAAGGACCCCTGTTATTCGCTGTGATTGTGCAGGAGGCACAATGGAGTCTCCTCATCCTCTGAATGAAGGAAGTTCATGAAGGTTCATCTAGGAATTTTTGGTCAGGATCAGCTGTGTAAATTTGGACTTCAGTGTCTCCTAGCAAGTTCTACAACATTCCCCTACTTCTGTACAATGGAATTGTGGTTGGGAAAAAAGTAAGTACATGAAAGTCAAGAGTGAATTTTTATGTTCTTACCTCTGGCCAATGATCACACAGATGACATTGTGGCTGTAAACTCAAGGGGTGACAGGTCTTCCAGGTTCCAGCAGTCAACAAAAGCATAACATTCTTTCAGTCCTCTCACTGGTAAGATCCTTAAGGAGTCTCCTCATCTTATACCACAGCCCTTAAAATATCCCTGTCTGGAGGCCAATACCAATGGCATCACACAGCAGGGAGCATTGTGTGGATACCCTTGACAATGGAAGACCCACATCCATCATGTACTATGTTCCTGTGACAACATACATGTGTGCAACATCTACACACACTTACTCTTGTATATCTGGAGGTCAGAGTGAACATGTCAGCTCAGATGAACTTCTTTCACCATCCATGATAATTTACCTCCATGCACAGAGTTCCTGTTTCCCTTTCACACATGGGCACAATCAGTACATCAGGTTCAAGTTCTGTAGATGCCCATTATGCACAGCCATGGTGACATACTTCCACAGGTCCCATGCAGACATGAATTGAGACTTTGAGAAAGAGGAGATTGTTCCCCTAAAAGCAATTACCAAAGAATCAGGGGGTCCATCATAGTACACATCCTGCTTCCTGATTATAGCTACATCACACATCCATGTAGGCACAAATTCTGATGGTGAGCATCAGGCTGAACTGCCAATGATGAACAGTCTAATAATGGGATGTTACTTAAAATAT
Organism: Noctilio leporinus; assembly: GCA_004026585.1. NCBI lineage: Eukaryota > Metazoa > Chordata > Mammalia > Chiroptera > Noctilionidae > Noctilio > Noctilio leporinus. Next base: position 16,362 of record PVIW01014376.1, on the reverse strand, counting down.
TCATCCTGTAATAATTGGTTAAAGAATCATAATGGTCTTCATATCAATTGTAATTTTATTTATACCTGCTATTTTCTATTAGTGGTTCATATAAAAGTTTAGCATAATCAAATTTGTAAATTTTCAGCATACTTACTCCACAATCTCTACCTGCATCTTTAACACAGCAGACCTAGTTGTTCCTGAGTTTCTTCTCTATCCACAATGTTTGAACCCTTTTTACTACAGGGTCTAGATGGTACAAACAAAAATGAGACAGAGAGGCTGCTGCATATTCAGCACCAAACTACACAAAAGTAACATGACCATGGAGAACTATCCGCTTCTATATAATTTATGCTTCTGTCTCCCAATGTTCCACACAGATGTTCCACATCTTCTAACACTGGGTCTACATGCTCTATGGTCTCTCTATGTTCTTAGTTCACACTCTGATTGCTTTGTAGGAGAAATATTGTCAGATCAGACTTCCGATTTCCTGAACACAAACCTCTTGAGTTTTAATTCATCCTCTGGTCATAAGAATAGAAATCTCTTGGTGTGTTCATATCCAGTGACTTTTAAAGGCATCTCTCATTTTAAATACCTCTCTTTTATAAAAATTTACTCTCCTAAATAAAACACCCATGTTCTCGGGCAGTTATGTCACTATGAAGGATATAAGCTCAAAAGTGGAGACTAATTCTTAACAAACATGCACCATTACATAACTAACACAAGCCCTGGCTGGTAGCACAATGGATAAGGTGCTGGCCTGCAAACCCAAAAATCGCTGGTTCAATTCCCCAGCCAGGGCACATGACCAGATTGCAAGGCAAGTCTCCAGCCATGTCTGTGGCTGGAGGCAGGTGAAAGGCAACCATACCTTGATGTTTCTCTCCCTCTCTCCCCTTCTGCCTCTCTCTCTTCCTGTCTTTCTAGAAATAATAGATAAAATCTTAAAAAAAACAAAACAAACAAACAAACAAACTAACACTTTAGGACCATGGTCTTTATGTCCCTCTACAAACTCAGATCAATATATAGTAGTAGGTATGAAAACAGGTCCCTTCCACACAAGAAAAGCCATACAGGCCCTGATGCTGAAGTTCAGGGAGAGGAGTACAGCCCAGGATTCTCAGGTGTTTCCAGTCCTTGGTCAAAACAGAACACAAACTAGTTTGAGCTCAGCTGGGTTTTCCTTGTTGCTATTTTCAGAGGTATTTTATGTAGAACAAGAGTCACTGAGTGTATAGTGGATATGAGTGAGATAACAGTTTTCTGGCCTGATGTCTTGGCATCTGAGATGTTCTTGCATGGCCTGTAGAATCACCTTCAGTGACTACTGGATGAACTGTGTCAACCATGCTCCAGGGAAGGAGCTGGAGTTTATTGGTGAATTAATCCTGATGAAAGTGCTCAGAATTATGGCACCTAATGGAAGGGCAGATTTACCATTTCCATAGATTCTGATAATAACATAATGTATTTGGAAATGAAAAGCTTGAGAGCCAATAATACAGCCAGTGTTACTGTGTGAGACACACAATGAGGGGAAGTCACCAGGAGTTTGGATATAAACCTACAGGCAGGTAAGCCTGGACCACAGGGAGGCACTCTATATTCTTGAGCAGAAGGACTACCTCAGGAGCAGGTGTCATGGTAGATTAATTCTGGTTTCCTGTTTGGTGTTATCTGCTGTAAAATATTTTCTCAGGGAACCTCACTGGATACTGGGTTCTGCCTTCACTTTTGATGTCACTGAGTTGGAAAAATGAGTTTTTAAGAAAAACAACATTCTCATATGATCAAAAGGCTGAGTTTCTTTCACTCTCTTATGCCCAATTCCATTGAATCAAGGGTCTTCTGACCCCCATGTCCTGACTCTATACAGAGGCTCTGCTAGACCAAACTGTGCAGCCCAGACCCATACAGCTCAGTGTCCAAGCCAGCAGGCAGCAGGACACCTGCATGCTGGACAGCTTGCACCAAAGTTGTTGAACTCTATGCAAGATACCAAGACCTGCTGTGGTGACAGTCATAGATATGGCATCATACTCACAGCACTAAGAATATGTGGCACCTCACAGAGGCAGAGGGACACATGACAGATTGGTGTGAATGTTGAAGCTGATGATACACACACACACATGCACACACACACATGCACACACATGCACACACACACACACACAAACACACACAACCACACTCACCCACACCAAGGAGACATATGTGGTTTTCATGACATAGTTGAAGTCTTTAAGAAGAACAGAAAAGTCCCTTCAGCAAGTCAGATATACTTTGATAAAGTCAGAAAAGAAGAATTATTCAAGGTCCAGGTGGTGGGGAAGGGACAATTCTGCTCAAAGAAGCTGGTGTAGTTTCAATCTTTCTATGACTTTGAAGAAGAGAACAACCTTTCTTATCTGAGGAGGATTGGAGCCTTCACTTGCCATCAGCAAACAGAAAATAAAATAGGATCTGACTACCTGCACCACCTAACAATTGTAAAAAATGAGCAGCAGGAAGATAGTTATAATGTGGAAACAAACACTTCTATAGAAAATGAGAAAAATAATTATAAGTAAACAAAAGATGATGGGGATGTTGGTGGTTACAGAGGTGGTGATGATGATAGAATTGGTTATGGGTCTTGTTCAAAGTCATAGATGGAAACTGTTTCTTATCCAAGATCATCATTTAATTTTTTTAAAAGATTTTATTCATTATGTTCATAGAGAAGGGCAGGGAGGAAGGAAGAAAGGGAAAAAAGCATCAATGTATGGTTACCTTTTTCCTGACTCCAGCTATGGACCTGGCTGGAGACCTGGGTTGCAACCTGATTATGTACCCTGGCTGGGGTATCAAACCAGCCAGAGACGTTTGGGTTCACAGGCCAGCACCAACCCACTGAATCACACCAGCCAGAGCCAAGATAATCATTTTTTAGGCCTTGAGTCAACTTTCAGATGGGGCCTTTGTGATTTCAATCTTCCAATGTCCTCTAAAAAGGAGAAACCAGCTTTATTTTCAGATATAGGAACATGGTGTTCAGGCAACCACCATGATGAATAGAGAAAATGGGAAGAAGGATTAAAAGTAAAAAAAATGATGATGATTGAAGATGATGATGATGATGATGATGATGATGGAAGAAGACAGGTGTCCTGATCAATGACACTATGATTCTTCATGCAGAGCCTCCATCACCATGTATCTTCTAGTGAAGTGATATTCTCTTCCCTGTAAGTGCTGAAAAGATTTGAAAACCAGAGCCCCAGGGAATTGTGTGGCTGATGTGTTTCATGTTGTAATAAAATGAATAATAACCTCAAAAGTGTCCAACTCCTAATCCTGTGACATTATTACAAAATATATGAGACAATGAAAATGCCAGTGAAGGTAACAAGAAATCCCCTTTCCTCCAGTTTGCAATTATAGGCTTTTTATTTCTTTTGATCTCTAACTGCAGAATCATAAACAATTTTATTTTAGCAAACTCTTATTTGTAGTTATTTATGTATTTTCTTGGATGAGATAACCTGTTTCTATTATGTTCTGTACTCCCTTCTGAGTCCTAAATAGAAGAGTTTTAAACCCATAGGAATAGTATCACCCTGTTCATGAAAATCAGGCATATTTGTGTCATGAGATTCAACATATGTCCTGGATTCCCCTGTGACAAACCTCCAAAGACACGTCCAGATTTATGTTTGAATTTCCAGCAGCAGTGCACTATTGGTTTCACAGACTGCTTCTGTATTACTGCAGTAACATGAAAATGAAGGTTTACTGATTTCTGGGGAGTTTTTATAAAAGTCCAATAAAACTTAAATTGGAATGTTGATTAATTAGATTTTGTTAAAATTATACAACTATATCCACAAAATGATATATTCAGCCAATGATATGACAAATGTCAACATGAAGTATATATTTCCAAATTTTGAATCTGAAAATAAAAAGTATTTATTTTCCATTAGGGACATTCTATGTTGTGTGGGAAGCCCAGCACCTGCTGACCACAGTGACCATTCCCAGAAGCAGGTCACAGGGAGGCTGGAGGTGATGGTTTCCTATAAGAGAGGAAGTTCCCTTTCCTGTGATCACATCTCTACTAGAAATTCTCCTCATTTCCCTCTCTCTGAATCCTAGCACTCCTAATTAAACTGGACTAAGAAAACAGGTCCGTTAATATGAAGTTTTGACACATGACCCTCTTATACAAGCAGGGATATACCTGCTGGTACTTACAATATGCTTACAACTGTCAGTGCATCAGTGCTATTTACACTTGCATAGTATATCTCATTCTAATCCCATTTTATGGTAAGTCAGGGTAGTGTAAAATTTTCATTTCCTATTACACTGGCATTTTGACTGAGGACTTCTAGCCTTTAGGTTGGTGGGACATAAATGTTTGTTTATCAGCTTCCCAGTTCCTAGCACAATTATAGCAGCCTGAACAGTCTGAGATAAGGTCATCTATTTCTCTGTCTTTTCCAGATCCTAGAACTGCATTCTTTGTCCCGTGGTCTCTTCCTCCTTCTCCACAACCTGGAACAGTTCACTTGGCATTTGTGGTCATATCTCTTCCTTTTTCTTATGGAGTATAATCAGCTTCTGCCTCCCTAAATTATGCACCCATTATATTAGGACACACCCAGATTTTCTGGACCATATTTGGATTCCAAAATATAAAAATTAATCAAACATGACAATGTCCATTTGCCTTATAGAATTCACAGGTACCAATCATAGTTCAGACAACTGACGCCCAGCTTACTGATCATTGGTTTCTTATTCTCATTTTTTCACCAGTGTTTCTATTCTATTTTCTTCTAAGCTTTCCATCACTTATGGACAGAGAACCATTATTAATGCCCTTTTCTGGTTGATGTAAACAAACAGTTTCTCCATCAGCCCCATACATCTCAAGCTTCTCCTTATCTCTGAGTCCCAGTGATAGAAAAACATTTTCTTGACACTCAGTCTGCTTTGTCTTCTTGACAGTTGGGAAGCCAGAGACTCTCAGGACCAAGAGAATTACCATCACCATCACCAAGTACATTGAGTCCTGTCTTCCAAGATCTGAGTCTAGGTCTTTCTCTAGGGGGTACTCTTGTCTCCAGGCCTTGAATGTCAGTAACACTAGATTCAGACATCTGCTTACACATCATTCAGAAAACTGGCCTTACATACCCACAGGGCATGTTCACTTTGCCATAGATCAGGTTCAGGAGAGCAAGCAGTTGGGGAAAGTGAGTAGCACACAGACTCTGTTCCTGGGCTCACTCTTAAACATGCATCAGGCCAGGCTGGGATTCTGTTTTAGTTATTGAAATGCTATTATGACTACCATACTCAGGACACTCACACCTCCACTGAGGCATAACCCTCTCTGCAGGTCTCCAACAGCATGGCTCCCTATATAAAAGGAGAACATGCAAATAGGGCCCCTTTGCTCATTAACAGCAGTCCAGCCCTGACTCTGCAGCTCTGGGACAGGAGAGCAGTCTGGGATTCCCAGGTGTTTCCAGTGCCTGGTGGGGACAGAATACAGACCACTCACCATGGGGTTTGGGTTCATCTGGTTTTTCCTTTTCTTTTTCTTTTTTAAAAAGATTTTATTATTTTTCAGAGAGAGTGGAAGAGAGAGAGGCAGAGAGGGAGAGAAACATCAATATATGTTTGCCTTTCACCTGTCTCCAGCTGTCGACCTGGCTGGAGACCTGGCTTGCAACCTAGTTATGTTGCTTTGGCTGGGAATCAAACCAGTGACCTTTGGGTTCACAGGCCAGCACCTTATCCACTGTGCCACCAGCCAGGGCTTCATCTGGTTTTTCTTTGTTGCTATTGTAAGATGTAATTCATATAGAAAGACAGACACTGCATATGTGATTTGATATGACAGAGAAACAGTGGATGAGTGATAGCTTTCTGACATGGACATCTTTGTGTTTACAGGTGTGCAGCTGGCGGAGTCTGGGGGAACTTCGGTGCAGCCTGGAGGGTCTCTGAGACTCTCTTATGTGGCTTCTGGATTCACTTTCAGTAGCTATGGAATGCACTGGGCCCACCAGGCTCCAGGGAAAGGGCTGGAGTGCATCTCATACATTAGTAGCAGTAGTAGTTACATAATCTAAGCCAGCTGTGTAGGGCCGTTTCCCCATCTCCAGAGACAACACCAGAAACACGCTATACCTTTAAATGAACAGCCTGACAGCCAAAGACACAGCCTTGTATTACTGTGCCACAGACACAGTGAGGGGAAGTCAGCTTGAGTCCAGACAAAAACCTCCCTGCAGGAGGGTCTGCAAACACCAGGGGGCGCCTGGTCTCTGAACACAAGGACTATCCTAGGAGCAGGTGCAGTGGGAGGTGTGGGCTAGTTTTCTGGGTGGTTTCCTCTTCTTGTCACAGTTCCTCTCATGGAACTTCTCTGAATTATTGAATCCTCAATCACGCTGGAGTCTGAGTTAGAAAAGTGTGTTATCAAGAAAGGTAAAATTCTCACATGGACAAAAACAAGAGACTCAGATACTGCAGTGTCCATTTCCAATGAATCATAAAGCTCTGTGCCACTTCAGCTGAACCCCGTAGATGCTCTGCTGGACGCAACAGTAAGTTCCAGTCCCACACAGGTCAGTGTCTGAGCTGACCACCAGCAGGACACATACATGCTGGATGTCTAGCACTTACACCAATGAACCCATCACGAGAGAAGGAAGAGCCTTAATGGTAACAATCATTGACTCAGCATCATGCTCATAGCACCAAGTTTCAGTGCCACCACACAGAAACTGAGTGACCCAGGGCAGTGCAGTGTGTATGCCAAGGATCATCACACACACACACACACACACACACACACACACACACGAAGGGGACATGGAGCATTTATCACTCTCAATGTTGAAATATCTGGAAGAGTCAGGAAAGACCCTTCAACCAGACAACCAGACACATTATTATAGTAAATCGTAGTTAGGGGTCCCCAGTTACTGAGGTAAGAATCATGGCTTAATAATATGAAACTGAGATTGTCAATGGGATTCTCTCTTAAGCCTACAGGATCTTCAGAATGTTCCAAATGAAAATACAACTTGTGACCACATCCTGGAATTCAGCCATATCTAATGCCTGTCACAGTCTGCCCCACACTACAAAATTACTCTCCATGAATTTGGGTTAATTCCTTTTTCTTTGTGCATTTCCAGTTTCCATTGTACTTTTTCTTCCATAATAATGTCTAGCCTACAGCAGAGTGGTCAGGCATATATACAATTTGTGATGTGATGGCTTTGTATTTCCAGTATCCACCTGGTGCCACACACACTATAACAATATTATTGACTTCATTACTTTGCTGGATTTTACATTTTTTGTTTACTCAGTTACTGCCAACTTTTATTTCTTAATCCTTTTTTATTCACCCATGCTCCCAACTACCCTCCCACCATTAAAAAGTTGGTGTGTTCTACAGATTTCTCAGTCTGTTTTTCTACTTGTTTAATTGTTTCTTTATATTTCAAACCTAATTGTCATCATATGGTACTTGTGTTACTCTGTATGATTTATTTCATTCAACATAGTACCCTCTAGGTCCATACACATTGTTCTAGATGGTAAAATATGATATTTTAGATTTTATTTCATTATTTTTAGATAGGGGGGAAGGAAGAGAGGCAGAGAGGGAGAGAAACATAAATGTATGGTTGTCTTTCACCTGCCTCCAGCTATGGACCTGGCTGGAGTTTTGGCTTGCAACCTGGTTATATGCACTGGCTGGTCGGATTTGCAGGCTGGCACCTTATCCACTGTGTCACCCACCAGGGCAAAATATCATTTTTTTAATAGGTTAGCAAAAATGATGTGTTAATTTTCAAATTGTCCCTTTTATAATACTGACTAGATTATATGAACTTATTGCTGAGGAAAGAGATATGAGGCAACTTGAACTTGCTACACAAGGAGAAAAATCACAACATAAATAACAAAAATTCCGGAGATGTTGGTTCCAGCTTTGCTTCATTTCACCCTCATGTACCTTAGGGGATCTCTTCCCAGTTCTGTTCACTGATCCATGCAGGGCAGATGAGGACCATCTTAGGTGGATTTGGTGACAGCATTCCTGAGGGCCAAGTGCAGACATGAAAATGGATGATAGAGGGAGGAGAGGAGCTTCTGAAATGTATTTCTTTTTAAACGGGTGTGAAACTGCCTCTAGCATTTCTGACTAGAACTATGTCACACAGATGCTGATGGTAAAAATATAGTTGAACTGCCAAGACTGACCAGTTTTATACAAAGTTAGATCCACCTATCCCAGGAAAAGGAACTATATTTGTGTGATATATGCACTCTGTAATTGATGGATGATAGCTGCCTGTGCTTTGTGCTCTGATTTCCTCATTCCCAGGTGGGAAGCAGCACTTTGCGCAGACTGATTATTCCCCCTCATTATCAGCAGGGTCCTTAGGGATGGATGAGTCCACACTGGAAAGCAAACACCTCCAGGCTCCTGTGAATGCACAGTGTTCGTGACCAGGTCTGATGATGTCCTGACAGTAGGTGACACCTCCTATTGCCTCTATATTTGGTTCTCCTACAGCTGCAGCAATCCAGAACAGCCAACATTCTTCTAGTCCCCCGTCTCCTGCAATTGCCTTTCATCACACCCAGGCCCAAAGCACCTCCCCATGCTGCTGGAAATGAAATAAGAAATACAAACTATAAACTCAACCATGTTGCAGTGTATAGTAACGTGTTCTCTCTCTCTCTCTCTTTTTTTTTTTAAACTTTCTTGTTGTTGTATTACATCCATCCCCTTTTTGCTCCCCTCTGTCTCCCTCCCCACCCACCCATTCCCCGCAAAGTCAATCCAACCTGTTGTCCATGTCCATGGTTCCTTTATACTAGGTTCTTGTCTAAGCTGCTCCCCTTCTTTGCCTCAATGTGTTCTCTTTTAAGGTTTATTATCCAGTTGTGAGTACACAGCACATATTTATCCAGTCATTCATTGATGGATGTTAGTTGTTTTATAATAAATTGACTACAGTGAGTTACACTGCAATCAAGAAGTCAGTGTAAGCATTTCTTCCAAGTCATATATTTTTTTTTTTTATTATTATTTGAATGAGCACCTGTAACTTTCATGACTATACCACATGGAATTTCTTTCTTTCTTTCTTTCTTTCTTTTTTTTTTTTTTTGGAGGCTAAACCCATGATGGTGTTTTACTTGCAAGAGGTTTTAATCAGGATATGTTGTAAATGAGGAAAAGAAACCTCTGTATAGGCCTGGGCTCAACTCCAAATACTACAGTGAAAGTGAGGATTTGCAACCAAAGAAAAGGCTGATGAGCCAGTGGATGGAAATTACTAAAATGATATTTCAAGGGACTAGTGATTCTTGCTGAAGCAACTTGACAAGTTTCTTGCTAAAATCAGACCAACATCACCAGATGTCATGATGGGGGCTTGGATTCTCTCTAACCAGAATTCTTACTGAAAGTGGGCAATACAACAAGGTGCAACAAGGATGAACACTGAAGCCCAAAGTCAAATTGGTGAGAAGAGGGTTAGAGGAATTTCATTGAGGTTTAGTCAAGCAGTCATTGTCTGAACCACCTGAGTTAGTATATTTAGGTACTCTAAAAATATCTAACTAGGAGTTTATGGGCACAATGAGACATTCATTAAGTACTGACTGTTTTGTTCCTTTTTTCTTTGATGTTTTAATGCTTCATATGTTTACTTCAAATTAAATGGATTCTGATTATAACTCATTACTGACAGGCAAACTGGAAGAGAAGTTCCTATTATCTGTGTCAATGAATATGAAAAGTAATTTGTTATGATAAGCTTATATGTTTTAAATATGGCCAATTAAAAACATTTATTTTGGCTATTTCTGATTGTAAAAGAAGCAATCCATATAAAATATTATGTATGTGTATAAAATGATAAAAGTACAGGAACATAAAACAGAAATGATAATTTCACTCTTATTACCTTCCCATCCAAAGTGGGTGAGGGCCCCTTTCCCCCACATGCTCACCAGCAATTGGTCTGTTTCACTTCCATTCTGTGTCCTTTTACAATAGTCATCCTGCCAGCGGGAGGTCATTTCCTACTGGGCCTTTTATTCTGAGTTTCTGATGACTAGACTAGAGCTTTGCTATAAGCCTGTTGAAAGTGCTGTACATCTCTAAGTCAGTGTTGCCATTTTCTTCCTTTGCTTCTTTCTTTTAGTTTCCTTCACTTACCTGCACTTACATTTACGGTCCTGGAAGCTGCCTACCTCTATTAGCATCTAACAATTAATTAACCTGTTTTACTTTAAGTATGTTTTATTGATTATGTAATGAATTTTTTCTTAATTTTTCTCCTTTGCCCCATTGCCTGTTATCCCCTTTCCCCTCCAGCTATCCCTCCCCACCCCTTCACTTCATTCCAAGAGTCATGCATATAACTTCTTAGGCTAATCCATTTACTTTACTATTCTTAATGTTCCCCTATCTATTTTGTACCTACCATTTATGCTTCTTGATACCTGAATCATTTCCCCTATTCTCCCCATTCCACTTCCCATCTGATAATCCTTCATATGATCTCCATAGCTATGCTTCCCTTCCTTAGTCTGGTTTTTGAGATCCATTCATTGATAATTGTGACTTTGTCATCATTTTATTGCTCATAGTTTTGATCTTTTTCTTAAGTGTGTCCCTTTAATATTTCATATAACAATGGCTTGGTGATGATGAATCCCTTCAGCTTTATTTTGTCTGGGACATACTTTATCTGCATTTCCTGTCAAAATAAGAGCCTTGCTGGATAAAGGAATCTTGGTAGTAAGTCCATCTTTTCATCACTTTGTATATTTCCTTCCAGTCCGTTCTTGCCTGCAAAGTTTCTTTTGAGAAATGAGCTGCCAGTCTTATAGGAACTTCTCCGTAGGTAACTTTCTTCTCTTTCCCTGCTGCTTTTAAGATTCTCTCTTTATCTTTATCCTTTAGCATTTTAATTATGATATGTCTTGATGTGGTCTTCTTTGGGTCTAGCTTGTTAGAAACTCTCTGTGCTTCCTGGATTTGTATGTTTATTTTCTTCACCAAATAAGAGAAGTGTACCTTTGTTAATTTTTTTTTTCAACTAAGCTTTCGATTTCTCGTTCTTCCTCTACTCCTTTTGAGACTTGTGATTCAAATTCAAGTTTTCCCAGGGGTTCTTAAGCCTGTCTTTCTTTTTTTTTTTTTAATTCTTTTTTCTTTATTTTATATTGGTTGACTATTTATTCCTTATGTTCCAAATTATTGATTTGAACCCTGGCTTCCTTCCCTTCCCTATTGTTTTAGTGTGGATTTTTCTTCATTTCACTTAATATAGCCTCAACCTTTTTCTCTTATGCCGTTGTGTATTTAATCACTTATGTAAGCATTGTGATCAACACTGTTTTGACCTTTGCATCTGTTAGGTTAGCTATCTCCTTCCTCCTCAGTTAGTTCTCTCTCTTTAGCCTTGAGTTGTTCCCTCTTTTTTCCCATGCTTCTTTGTCTCCTCAACTTGACAGCCTCCGGTGAGTGCCTCTGTGTATTAGGCAACTATCATACCTGTTCCATTCATTAGTGTTGAGCAACTAGTTTCACAGCCTTGTGGCACTGTTCATGGAGGATGGGTCAGAAAGAGAACAATGACACTTGAACAGCACTGGCGCCTTTTCTAGTTATTGAACTTAGTGCCTATATGTGATTTGCCCCCATCTAGATAGTTCTCTGATGATGGTTCCTAGAGTGGGTGGGTTTGTGGAAGTTCTAGGGCTGTGGGGGGGGGGGCTTCTAAACAAAGAGACTCTCCTGAGCATTGGCAGTTTCTTCTGCTGCTCCAACCCCCTCTGGTTTATACAGATAGCAACAATGCAAATTTATTTTCCCAATGCTGGGATTGTGAGCTTTTGATCTGGTGTTGGACTAGCATCTATTTGCTTGTGTCCCTCCTGGGTTTTATAATGTGTCACTGCTTATTTGGCCAACCACCTGCAGCCACTGCCTGGCCACCACCACCACACCATGTCCTCTCTGGCTGGCTCACTGTATTCATCACTCCTGCCTGACTGGATGAGCATTACTTCTTTATACTTAACTTTTTGGACTTCCATGATGTTTGATTTTCTGGTAGTTGTGGTTACATTTTACCTTGAAATAAATGTAATCCTTTTTATGGTTGTGCAAAGAGACAAAGTGTGTCTCCCTATGCCCTCTGTTTTGCTAGAAGTTTGCCTCTTGTTTTTTCACTTTTTGCATATTTATTGTGTATTCATGATACTAGTCCTCTACCAAATATGCATTTTGAATGCATATTCTCTGATTGTGTGGCCTGTCTTTAAACCTCCCATCAGGGTTGTTATTCTTTCAGTTATAATGACATATGTCCTAGGCCCTAGTGCAGGTGACACCTGTGACATGGGTGAGTTTGGCAAACTGCTGACCACAGGATACCTCTAACTAATCATATATATATATATATATATTTTTTTTTTTCATAGCTGACTGGGTGGTTCAAATGGCTGCAGAGTACATTGTTAGACAAGCCCATAAGTGGCTTCAGCAAATGACTGTTCACAAACAGGCCAGAGGGCTGGCCACTACCCAATGTTCCCTGTGGCCACAGCCCAGATATAGAATCAATGCCTGTGATCCCAGCATTATAGAATAAACCTATAGGAGGATTGAGAGATTAATCCACATTTGGAACCACTTTTATTAGAACATTGATAAATAGGAAATGCAATGAGCTAATGGTTGCATTTAACAAACTAAAGAATGTTAGGGGAAGTATGTTTCCAATGAGTATAATTCTTAATACACATTTGATAGGAAAATTTGTGTTTTGATAAATTTTCTCAGACTCTAACACCATCAGACATGTTGCTGGTTCTGTTAAGGATCTGCCATAAAAAGGTAAATCTCAAGTGAACCAGAGCTGTTTCCATCTCTGCCATGAGTTTCATTCTGTACAACTTCCTCAGATATTCTGTCCTCAGTGGCCACTTTCAACTTTTGCAATAATGCCTTCTGCAAGCTTTTACAGAAAACTATAACCCATACCTTTATTATAAACTTTTCACAGTTTCTTCAATTTGACTATATTTAATGTTATATTTTCTAAGAAAATAACTATTGGTTGGCTTAAAAAGTTCATTCATTATTTAAGTAAAAATAAAACACATTTTTATTTTCACATAACTTTACTAAACAATTAATTAATTGTTTTATTCCAACAATTTCTGCCATCATTCAGGATAATTCATAATCCATTTTTCCAAAATATTTTTGTGCTAACAACTGTTCCAGCTGTCTTTTGCAGTCTTCTATGTACTTGAAATATTTTTTCTATTAATAGACTTTTGTGGAGACTAGAATAAATGGAAATATAAAACTGCAAGGCTTGGCAAATTGGCCAATGAATGAGAGCTTTCCAGCTAAGCTTTAACAATTTTTGCCTGGTCATCAAAGAAACAGGCATTATTGCATTATTCTGATGGAAGACAGCATGTTTTCTGTTGACTAAGTTAGTACACTTTTCATCAAGTGCTACTTCAATTGGACTAATGTGGATCAGTACTTGTTGCAAGTAATGCATTTTCCAAAAAGGAGCTCATAATACTAGATTCCTTTCAATCTGGCCATATATACAACATCACCTTCTTTACATGAAGACTGGGCTTTAGTGTGGTTGGTGGTGGCTCAATTCATTTGCCCCACATTCTCATCCATTCTGCATTATTGTAAAGAATACATCTTTCATTATTTATCACAATTTGTTTTTTTTTTAAATAATGTTTTAGTACATTTAAGTAGATAATCACATGCAGAAATATGGTCAAGTTTTTTCTCACTTATGTGGAATCCCACAACAAAGTGATTAATATCACCAAGAAAATGTAAATATTTTTTAGCCCTTAATTTGTATATTTTGAGTATGTCAGCTGTCTTCCATCAGTTATAAAGTTAATTTTTCTCAATGAAAGTCTGTTTGATCACTATCAACTTCCATTGGTCTACCCAACTGTGGAAAATCATCCAGTGAGAGATCTCTAACATAAAATTTCAGAAATCACATTTGACACATTTGATTACTCACAAAACATTCTCCATATATTGCACATTTTTTGTGTGTGCTTCAGTTTCACTTTTATTGTTCTTGAAATAATAAGATATCATATGTAATTTTAATTATCTTGCATCATCAATATTAAAATGGCTACATCAATTTTCACAAATTTTGATAAGATTTTTAAAAGTACAGTGATATGATAACTACCATAACGCAATCTAACAAAATTGTTTCAACTGAAGTCAAAGTCAATTAAACACAACTACGGCTATCCCATAGAAAAAGATAAACAAGCTTTTTTTTTGGAACACTGATGTAATTAAGTAATTATCATCTTAAGTGATTAACATGGTAAAATACAACTCAAATGCATTAATATAAGAGAGAGTCTGCTGCTTCAAGCAAAGGAAGTCTTCTGCTGGGTCAAAGTTCAGGGGTTATCAGAGTTCAGGGTTCAAATTTGTCTTTCCTATTCTGCTCCAGTGTTTCCTGAGCTAACTCTGTTTATATAAAGGCTTCCCTGAGACTGGGCTGTGCAGGTTTCCTCTGGGCACCTGAGCTGACACAGAATAGGTACAATATGTACTTGTCACTGTGGCCACATCCACCTGTCATTGCAAGGTGAGTCCACACATTCAGGCCCAGTCCACCATGAAGAGTCATAAGATGCTCCTTACCAGAATTGACCCTATTTACACATGGCTGTGAGTTTGCTATGGGACAGTTTCTGTTACAAAAAGTTTCTAAGATGCTGGTGCCTGATTCCCTGATACGAGGTCTTCCAAGACCAGTAACCCTAGTCATCTCGGAAAGATGAGAGCTGCAAAATGGGAACAAACATGTAAGGCACAGTTTCCTTGAGTCATTAGATATTCTGGGAGTAGACAGGAAAGTAGAGACATAAAAGAGAGCTTACAGGCTCTGAACTTGATCCTTCATGTGTTTCAACCAGTTGACTCAAGACATTAACTTCAAGAAGTTATATAAACCTAAGTCCATGGTGTATACAGGATCCCCCCAGGATGCTCTCTGTGCCCCAATGCAGTGCACATTACAGTGAACCAGCACATGGTTTGGAAAAGGGTATTAAGCAGAAAAAATCTGCAAAGACAGTATGGAGGCCATTTACATGATGTTTATTTTATCTCTCTAGTAAGAACCTGAAATGGATAAGAGGTTCTGGTTCTCAGAAAGAGATTAAAAAAAAAAAAAAAAAAAAAAAGGCACACTTAGGGATTAATTATATTGAGTCTGTGGTCACTGCCTTATCCATGGCAGCCCATACAGGTTTGGACCAGCTGTAGAAGAAAAAGCTTCTGTGTAGGTGGTGGCTTTTCACTCTATTCCACTTTGTGGACAAGCTTGAATCTTCCAGAAGGGACAGAGATGGGTTCGTCTGGCCAGGGAAGAGTCCATTCCTTTCTCTAATCAACTTGGAGGAGAAAATTTGCATCATTTAAATGCATGATGGAGGCCTACTGATCAAGACCTAGAGCACTCAGAAGTGCTATCACACAGCAACCTAATCACCACAGTTTGGGACACACATAGGGGATGTAGAGTGTGCATGGAAGGGGGCAATGCTGGATTTCAAGTCTGACTACAGGGCCAGTTGAAGCACTAGCAGTTACACTTGGCCTTCTTCTTCTTCTTTTTTTTTTTTTTAATTTTATTGTTGTTGTATTACATCCATCCCTTTTTCACTTGGCCTTCTAACACTCTGTGATGTCCATGTTCATCAGGGCCAGAGTTTTCCTGAGACCTTGAAAACAGTAGGGACAGAAAATAAACTGAGTGGATCTATGTCCTTGGTCCTGAAAACAACTTGCACATCAGCTATCATTTTCTGATGATTCAAGGTGAACCTGGATCACCATAGCTGACCGTGGCCCTTGTAACAGGCCATGCACAAACAACAGGCCATTGTTGCAAAGACTCTGAGTCTACAAGTGTATAAAGCTGTGCAGTGTAGGTAACACTAGATTAAAACACACATTTGTGCTCTCATCACAGCAAAGGGGTTCTGCAACCTTAGGCATGTGTCCCACTCTGCTGTGGACCAGGTTCAGGGGAGCAGTGGGAGACAGTGTGGAGGAACAAGGCAGAAAGGAGACCTGTATTTCATTATAAGAAAATCAGGGGAGGCAGAGGCAAGGAAGGGGAGCAGTTTAGACAAGAACCTAGTATAAAGGAACCATGGACATGGACAACAGGTGGGATTGGCTTTGGGGGGAATGGGTGGGTGGGGAGGGGGACAGAGGGG